>JAWNPO010000438.1:0-28462 GCA_035047525.1 Drosophila quinaria
TTTATTTATGTAAATCATTATAACATACGTTTTGGTATGCCGATAACAGAAAACACTAACTTTAAAATAAAAGAGAAACAACATAAAAAAAAGACGTAATTTATTGGTGATTTCCCCAAAAAATTCGACTTACAGAAGCATGTGTTCGAGTTATGGAAGTTCGAGTTACGGAAGCAGAATTATATGAAATTTAATCAGTAAACGCTATTGCCACTCGATTTTGTGCGAGTTAGGCAAGTTCGACTGTTACATTAATTACAGTGTTGGCCTTTTTACGATAAATAAATATTGTCTTAGAAGATATAAATACCTAACAAATTTAATCTTTGAAATTAGTAAATAATAATAATAATTTAAAGATATTTTTAGATACATAATGATGCGGCAATTTAGAGAAACAAAACTTTTTTAGTTTATTTTAATTTTTATGTGCGCTGTGCGCGTCTTTTTTATTTCGCTCTTTTTTCATTAGAATGTCGATATCAGTAAATTGTAAATCTAATCGATACTTCATGCATCATAATTATATGAGTTAAATGTAAACTTAAATATATTCAGCGACACATATGTATAGAATTTTTTTTTAATTGTAAGAGCTACAAATATAAAATTGATATTATTTAAAAATTAATTTATTTGTAAATATAAATAGATTTATTTTGAGATGTCGTTAAGCGTTGCCTGCTCTAATCTGTCTGTTTTCGCAATAGGACATGGTTTATGTAAATTATGACAAAAAAATAATATTAAGTACATTTTCTTTGAAAATTGTTTAAAATTATTTTTTAATATTCACGTTCACTTGCCGCATACATTTAATAAACAATGCCATTCGAATAATTAATAATAATGAGTAAATAGAGTTGCATAGAACCTGTTCCATTATTTTTATTTTTTTTTGTAACCCCATAGTTTTCTTCATAATTTTCAAACTAAACACACAGTCTAAACAAAAATCAACAACTAGTCGCTTGTAAATGTGACTGTACCCAGGAGTAAAGAAATTAAAGTCGAGCCCAAAGCAAATATAAACAATAAACAGGATGCACACACTTTCAAAAATAATGCACACTACAGCGGCTTAAACGTTATACAAATGCAGGCCAAGATTACGATTTGAGGATGAATTTGTTTACGCACTCGCTCGAATCACTTGAGAGCAACTCAAATGCTCTTTTGGGCGTTGGCCAATAGGAAAAGACCAACCCATTGCCAAGTGGCTCAAAGTCAGTAGTGCATTATTAAAAATAGCACAGAATCCACCACCAGCGCACCACTTGAGTGCCATATGCGTGGCACTCCGTGAGTGATTCGAGTGATTCGAGTGATTCTACGGCTCGGGATCGGCGCGGTTATTTAAAGAGCACACGGAGCGAACGGTCAGAGCGCATTCGTGACGCAGCCACTGAGACGTGAGCAGCCAACGGGAAAAGTGAAAAGTGTTGAATAAAAATTAAAAATAAAAAATTATATTTAAAATTAAATTGAAATTGAGAAAAATGTTAAATATGGAAAGTGCGAGTGCCGGCGCGTCAATTGCCAATCTGAGCAAATCTCTGACAACGCCATTCTCCATCAACGATATCTTGACGCGCAGTAAACCCGTCACCAGCGTGGATCTCCTCGACTGTGACACCGAGATGAGTGCCAAGAATATGGAAAGATCTGGCTCCAAATCGCCACCTCTATGTTGTCGCTCCGATCTCAGCATCTACAATAAGAGCACTTCCAATCCGGGCCAGCAGTCGAGCTATTTGCAGTATTACGCTGCCGCCGCTGCCTTGGATAACAACAATCAGGCGTCCACCTCCAGCTCCAACTCCAACTCCGCACTAAGTGCCGACTACATGCAACGCAAATTGGGCTACTTTGGCGCCGCCTTGTCCGCCGCTGCGCTGCCCCTCGACATGCGACGCTGCAACGCCAGCAACGACTCCGGTTAGTCTGCTTCATTGTTTTGCTAATGGACTCCATTGTTTTTTTTTTTTTTTTATTACTTGTTTATTGAGTATAAACCAGGCAACGCAAATAATGATTATTGAAATTTGTTCACATCAAAAAATCAAAATACAGTCGAACTTCCCTAACTCGAATCACCATTATCCAAAGAAAAGGTTCGAGTTAGGAAGATATTCGAGTTATAGAGTTCTTTTTCATAAGATTACTAATTTTACTGCCACTCATTTAGTTCGAGTTACAGAGAAATTCGAGTTAGGGAGGTTCAACTGTATACGAAAATAATAAAAGCGATTAAGTTTAAGCGAACAAATAAAACTTACAAATAATCATTATTTATGATTTTTATTTTTTTTTCGCTCAAAATAAAACTCACTTTAAATGCATCGATTTTGTGTAGGGTTTTTACACAATATTTTATAATTTTTTTTTTTTTTTTTTTTTAAGGTTTATTTTATTTTTTTTATTTATTTATTTCTTTCTTTATGGGATTTCCCAGCACTACAAGTTTACACTTATTATTTAATGTGCTAGTCATATCCCTTTAAAAGAAACCCTAAAAAATCTTTAAAATTATTACGTAAACTTTTTTAAAAGTGAGTTTTATTTTGAGCTAAAAATAAAAATCACAAGTAATGATTATTTATGAGTTTTATTTTTTCGCTCAAGATTAAACATTATCATTGAAGTAAATCCTTAAAACTCTTTAAATCAGCGGTGGGCATGAAATCTGTATACATTAGCAGCAGCGTGCTCCCGGAGCCATTGTGTGCCCACCGCTGCTTTAAATAATCATTACTATGTAATGAGTGATTTATAAACTTGTATTTTAATGTCCCAGACACGTTACTGACTTTTCCAAAATTCCGTTTACTTGATGTTTTTGCAGACTGCGACTCCCCGCCGCCTTTGAGCAGCTCTCCGTCCTCCTGCAACGCGGGTGGCTATGGACGCGGCACCAGCTCGCCGCTCTCCCACGACGACAGCTTGAGCGGTGGAGCTCTGAGTCGCAAGAAGCGTTCACGCGCCGCCTTCAGCCACGCCCAGGTGTTTGAGCTGGAGCGTCGCTTTGCCCAGCAGCGTTATCTGTCCGGCCCGGAGCGCAGCGAGATGGCCAAAACGTTGCGCTTGACTGAGACGCAGGTGAAGATCTGGTTCCAGAATCGCCGCTACAAGACCAAGCGCAAGCAGATCCAACAGCATGAGGCCGCTCTGCTCAGTGCCACGAAGCGTGTGCCTGTCCAGGTGCTGGTCCGGGAGGATGGCACCACGGCCTATGCGCACATGACGCCATCCGGAGCAGCTGCTGCCGGTTATCCCCATGGCCTGGATCCGGCGCTGCTCAACATCTACAGGCATCAGCTGCAGTTGGCCTACGGCGGATTGCCATTGCCACAGATGCACTTCCCCTACTTCTATCCGCATCCGAAGGTGCCGCAACCGATCCCACCACCCACCCAACAGACGCCACTCGCCACCAGCTTTGTCACCGGCTCCTCGGCATCCTCGTCACCAGCGCGCAATCAACGCAGTCCCTGCCCGAGTCCAACCCCGGCTCAGGTCACGAGCGTCGAGAGCGGCGCGGAGAGCAACCACGAGGATTGCGACGAGAATGTGGAAATCGATTAGACCTCAATTCATTCGGCAGGATCGTGGGCGATTGTGATAGTTGTAGACGGAGGTTCTTAGTGTTTATGTGTAGTCCATTGAAGGCAGTTGGAAGCCGGGATCGATTATCCCGGCTAATAGCTTTAGTAGCTCTAAGTTTTAGTTAAACGAGTATGTAGATCTATGTTAATATCTCCAATTAAATAAATGGTATCAAGCAATTAAACCGAAATGTCTTTTAATTTTGTTGCAATTTCAGTTTAAAAGATTTTCTATGTTGATATTATTTACAGTAAATTTACTAATTTGTTAGGTTGCTATAAATAATAGATTTTTTGTTTGTTTTACATAGCTTTAAATTATTTTATTTTTATTTTATTAAATTAGATATAATATGGAATATTAAATCTATTTTCTCAATTATTTCAGGCTACTCTCTCTACTATTATTACTACGAACTATTCTGATTAGACCAACTAGAAATACTTTTGTTAACTGCTACAAGCATTTATAAATATATTCCTTCATTTGAGTATTTATTCTGAAACGATTTTAAATTGAGAGTCATTATCAGGAAACTCAGAAAACTGACCTTGAAATAAAAAAAAACAACAATTATCATCATTATTTAAAGACATTTTAATTAAAATTCAATTCAACTCAATGTAGTTGAGGATTTAAGTAAAAAAAAATAATTATAACCATTATTACAATGTTTTTTTAAGTCCCTGTTATTGCGACTAGCATATATACACAGGAAGAATGGAAACTTTCCTATGACCGTCCGATCAGGACGACTTATACACCGATCGAAAGGTATAAATTCAAGTAAAAAATGTGAATAAGACTTTTGGAAACTCACCTGGTTCGTGAGATAAACAGGTGATAGTGGGATTGGAAAGATTTAATTAATTGGAGCAAATGGTGCGGTTGGAGCCTTTTTAATTTTTTTAAGAATAATTAACATGTAAAACTTCATATTGTAAGTCACAAAATTTGACATCAGAAATTTTGTGGTATGAATATATTTTCGTCACTAGACTTTTACCTCGTTAAAAGGCTTTTTTTATAAGAAATTTAAAACACACGTTGTATTTGTGCTTATGGTTTATTATTTTAGTTCAAATGTTGATCAACAACAATTAATTTCAGATCGAGCTTTTTTAGAAAAAAGAAAAACCAGGGAATTCATTATACATTATTATTATTATTGAAATTTTTTTACATCAAAAAATCAAAGACTAGAATACATATACAAAAAAATAATCATTATGATTAAATTAGAGCGATAAAATAAAACTCACATATAATCATAATTTATGACTTTTATTTTGTTCGCTAAAATAAAATTCACTTTAAATTTATGGCTTTAGTTTAGAATTTCCACGCAGCGGACCCAAAAAATGGAAAAAACATTCTTTAAAATGATTAAGAAAAAATAAAAATCACAAATAATGATTATTTGTGTGTTTTATTTTTTCGCTCAATATTAATCATTATCATTGAAGTAAATCCTAAAAAATCTTTAAATAATCATAATGATTACAGTCCCCGAAAAAACATTAATACTATTATTATTTTGATTAATATGACTTTTCTTTATAATTAATTTGAATATGGCTAAGCAGATGACCTCATTTCGTAATTGAGCTCCGTTTGATTTTTCAAGCTATGTACGCACTTCAGAACTGACAGGCGGATCATGCGGAAAGTGGCTCAAGATCCGTTCCACTGAAGTGCCAATGTGTGTGGGCTGCATTTTGCAAAGATGCTCGTGATGATGATGATGACGACGACGACGACGACGACGACGGAGACGACGGCGTTGGCCACTCAATGTCGGCATCGAAGTGCTTCAATGTGTCATTTTCCAGACGGGCGTTGTGCCTCTGACCCACAAAACCACTGATCACTGATCACTGACTCGGACTCCGACTCTGACTCGGACTGTGCACCACATACAGTTTGCAATGCTTTGCATTTGCACAAGATCAGCGACAAGTATGCGGCGGGAGATGTCCAGGTCCTTAGGCGCACAGCTGGTGGCTGACGACGACAAGGACTTGGCTCAAGTGCCGGACGGAGACAAATTCAACGGCCCATGTTTATCAACAAACAAATGAACAACAAACACAAAACAAAACAAGTGGGAAAGGCTATAGTCGAGCGCCCGACTCTAGGATACCCGTTACTTAATTTAAAGAATTTTTTAATATTTTTTATTGCATGCTTTTAGGCACTTATATTTTCTAAAAACTTTAATTTGCCATTATCACCTTTCTGTTTGTCTGCTGTTTTTACGATTTAGTAGGATGATAGGTAATAATAGTAGTTAACGATAATTAGTAAAAAAAATTTTAATATCTTGAAAACTATGCGTGTGGTGGTTTTTTGCGATTTACAGAGGCGGAAAAAGGCGTGGCAAAAATTTGAAACAAACTTGACTCTGTGTGCCAAATTTGGTTGCTCTAGCTCTTATAGTCTCTGAGATCTAGGCGCTCACACGGACGGACAGACGAAGAGACGGACAGACAGACGGACAGACGGACATGGCTATATCGACTGGGCTGTTGATGCTGATCAAGAATATATATACTTTATAGGGTCGGAGATGCTTCCTTCTCCCTGTTACATACATTGCAACGAATACAATATACCCTTTTACTTATTTTTATAAGTAACGGGTATAAAAAATGATCAAATTTGAGCGAAAAAATAAAACTCACAAATAATCATTATATATGATTTTTTTTTTTTCGCTCAAAATAAGTCAATCAAAAAAAAATCTTTAAAATGATTACGCTAACTTTTTTAAAAGTAAGTTTTATTTTGAGCCAAAAAATAAAATCCTAAATAATGATTGTGAGTTTTATTTTTTCGCTGAAGATTAATCATTATCATTCAAAAACCTCCTTAAAAATCTTTAAAAATTTATAGCTATGTAATTTTTATAATATAACTCATAATGATTACGGTCCCTGGTCAAAAAGGATGACCATGATCATCCACTTGAGACGGTAGCCTGTCGCTTGGCAACAACGTTTCTCAAATTACAAATTGCCATTAATTTATGGTCGATCACTAAAATAAACTCTTTCCCCTTCCATTTGTTAACTCCCCTTTCTGCCCTGAGTTGCACTATTTGTGCAAGTGGAGCGTGCGACTGGCAACTGTATAAACACGAGCTGCGGGAGACTCCTCAATGGATCCTACACTCGTGTCTAGACTCGTACTCATATGTATTTCTCGGCCTCTGGCCGCATTTTCTAGCTAAAAGCCAAAAGCGAGAGATGACAAATTTGGGACACTAAAATCAATTGACAGTTGTAATTACTTGTGTCAATAATCTTAGTCTACATATTTCTGTGTATTTTAGATACATTCCGACTTACTTCTTTGTATGTGTGTGTATCTATGAGGCCCTCGACCTCTCGCCATAATTCCATTTTCGCGCCAGCACAGGAAATGATCCACACAAAATAAATATTATCTATGTTATACTAAATACAAAAGTAGAGAACTTAAAAAACATTTATTTGTATATTTGTATATTAGAATGGAGTGCTTGGAAAAACAAAATAGGCAACAAATGATAGTTTTAAAGACCAGGGATTAAAACCCTAACCGATACCGTAACCTTTAACCGATAAAAACCGATTGAAATGTAAAACTGTTTATTTGACCGAAAACTCTAAAAAGGAATTCTGTAAACCGAAATAACCGTTTAGTAACCGATTCATTTATAAGGGTTAATTTTGGGTTTTCATACATCGAAAAAAAAATATTTTTTGTTTTTATTTTTGAATTTTTGTTTGTGATATTCATTTGTTAAATTAAATATTAAAATTTTTTAAATTAAACTAAACTTTATGAAATTAAAGAACATGTGAAAAACGTGTGTATGAAAGATTAAGAAAGCAACGCCGTTTTAATTATTATTATTATTAACATAATTATATTTTTGCAAATAAAATATTTTGTGGACCGAAACCATATCGGTATTTTAAAACCGAAACATACAAAAACCTGTTCACCGTTACGACACATTTTTTTTCGAAGATTTTGAATCCGATATTGGTTTCGATTTTAGTCCCTGATAAGAAAAATACTTTATTTACAAGAATTAAACGATAGACTTTATTAAATGCTCACATTAAGTAAGATTGTTACAACCGAATATTTTTAAGTTTGCATCTTATTTCAAAATCTGTTAGTGAACAGCTTTCACTACTGTAAGTACGATGTCTGCATCTCTAGATACTTTCTACCCACTGGCACGAAAAAGTAAGTATATAGAGCAGCGGTACTTACCAAATCTGAATTCGTTTGCAGCCGCTGGCTCCCGGAGCCATTGCGTGCCCACCGCTGATCTAGAGGTACAGACATCGTACTTACAGCAAGGAAAGTTGTGCACTTGCTCGAACAATTGAATGAGATTGGTTCTATGCCATGTCTTTTAACTTCCTTCGTCCTGCACTCTGCGGCATCTCCACTAATTTGTTTATGTTGAGCGCTGTCTGTCGATTTGTTTACGCATCCCTTTTTTTATGACGCGTTAACATGCCGCTTCACATTGTCAGCGTGAGCTACTTGAGAGGACAATCCTTTCAACAGACCGCGCTGGCAGTCCTTTTAGTATCAGGATCGCCTGCCAGCCGGTTTAATATGCAAATTAGTCACGGCTGCAAGTGGCGTATGCGTAATCTTTGAACTGCAATTAGTTGCCGCCTGTCAACAGCGTCAGCAAATTGGCATAAACAAATGTGTGTGCGCATTTTTCGCTATTTGCTTAAACATTTTTGGGGCCTGCATTCTTAAGCGGCCATTGAGAGTGCATTTAATGGCAAATGGCTGTCGCTGCCGTTGCCGTTGCAAAAATCAAAAGCAAAAACATTACACAAAACCCAGAACGGACAGATTAAAGTATAAACAAAATGCACTTGCGCCGGCTGAAAATGTTCACTTATTGTAAAATGCATTTCGTTTTTGTTTTAGCCCATTTGCATGCACTTTGCTTTAGCGTTTTTAGCGTTCTTGTCTCATCGTTCACTTGATGCCCATTTCCATTCCCATTCTCTATATTATTGGCTGGGTTCGCTGCGTCTGCGTCTGTTGCACATATGTGCGCCAGCCATAAAAGGAGCATCAGCGTCATGAGGTCGAGGATGAGAATGAGTATATGAATGAGTATGAGGAGATTGCACCGACCTGACACTTCGATTTGCAGCTACCGCTCTGACTTTTGTTATTGCTGCTGCTGCTGCTGTTGCTGCTGTTATTGTTGTTGTTGTTGCACGTGTTGTTCCTAGGCGGGCTTGTTTATGTAACAGCCGAACTTCTTGGTAGAAATAACTCTACGACAAATTCATCAAATTAGCGCAGTCAATAGAGTCGATACTCTTTCCCAGAGCGGACTATAAATAAATATAGTGAGATTTCACTTGAATGTACAGTTGCGCTCATGAAAATAGGAGTGCAGATGACCTGCACCTTTAAGATCGATTAATCCTATTATAGAGTCCATTATGGGACAAAAACTTTTTATAATTGTTAAATCTATTTATTTTCTCATAACTTACCATCTTTTTTTTTTAATTTAGCCATTTTTTTTTTAATTTTTTATTTAATAAAAATATATTGCTAAACTGAGCTTTTCACTAAAATAGGAGTGTTAACAAAAAAAATTTAAAAATCGAACATAACTCATTAATTAACTTAATAATACTAAAGAACATTTTGGTTATGCCCTAACACTTGGTTCTATACCCCTTATTGGCTATTACAGCCTCGCACCTAATCCCACGGAGCCACCCAAGTCCTGCCAACGCTTGAGCGGAACTTTCGCCCTTTTCTCTTCAACAACTTGGCAACCCTGCGACTTAGAAGTCGTGAATCAATTTGAGACATTTCATCTGATGTCCCCCTATAAGTTTCAAATGGTATTTGGGTCCGGGGACTGAGCTGGCCATGGCATTGGGTCGATCCTTTCCTGGCAATCCCGGTTTTTGGCCGGTTTGCTGGTGGATTTGGATCGCTATCCTGCTGGAATGTCCAGTTTAAGGACATATTCCAACTGGCATATGGCGGCATAACATTCCTCAATATATTGACGTACAGATTTTGGTCCATACTCTCATCGATCATATGTGTTAAGGCCATACCGCTATGCGAAAACCAGGTCCACATTATATTTGAACTGGCCACCGTACTTAAAAGTCTTGACAGTATGATTTGGAAGATACCCCGTATTGGGAGTCAACTGACGCACTGCCAAGAGTCTATTCTATCAAAAGAAGATCATTTGGACTCATCTGCCCAAAGGATATTACTCCATTTTGATATTAGTCAGTTTAAAGTTGGTGTGGGAATTGTTTTCGCATAGCGGTATGGCCTTAACACATATGATCGATGGGAGTATGGACCAAAATCTGTACGTCAATATATTGAGGAATGTTATGCCGCCATATGCCAGTTGGAATATGTCCTTAAACTGGACATTCCAGCAGGATAGCGATCCAAATCCACCAGCAAACCGGCCAAAAACCGGGATTGCCAGGAAAGGATCGACCCAATGCCATGGCCAGCTCAGTCCCCGGACCCAAATACCATTTGAAACTTATAGGGGGACATCAGATGAAATGTCTCAAATTGATTCACGACTTCTAAGTCGCAGGGTTGCCAAGTTGTTGAAGAGAAAAGGGCGAAAGTTCCGCTCAAGCGTTGGCAGGACTTGGGTGGCTCCGTGGGATTAGGTGCGAGGCTGTAATAGCCAATAAGGGGTATAGAACCAAGTGTTAGGGCATAACCAAAATGTTCTTTAGTATTATTAAGTTAATTAATGAGTTATGTTCGAATTTTAAATTTTTTTTGTTAACACTCCTATTTTAGTGAAAAGCTCAGTTTAGCGATATATTTTTATTAAATAAAAAATTAAAAAAAAAATGGCTAAATTAAAAAAAAAAGATGGTAAGTTATGAGAAAATAAATAGATTTAACAATTATAAAAAGTTTTTGTCCCATAATGGACTCTATAATAGGATTAATCGATCTTAAAGGTGCAGGTCATCTGCACTCCTATTTTCATGAGCGCAACTGTATTTATGCTACCTTAGTAATATTAAGGAGTATGCTAATAATATTTTTAATAAAGGCACTTGTGCTAATGCAAATGCAAATGCAAATGCTATACTAATTATAATGCTAATGCTAATGCTAATGCTAATGCTAATGCTAATGCTAATGCTAATGCTAATGCTAATGCTAATGCTAATGCTAATGCTAATGCTAATGCTAATGCTAATGCTAATGCTAATGTTAATGCTAATGCTAATGCTAATGCTAATTCTAATGAAAGATGATAACATAATTTTTAATAGAGTACTTTATTTACAGGGTATTCCATAACCGTCTTGTCATATTTCCAATATTTCTCCTTTGTTGTGTTATTGAAGTTGTGCTCTTGATTTTATGAGATCGACGACCACGGACAGGAGGGACAGGAGGCAGACACGGCGGAAAGAGTTGAGCTGCGATTGGGTCGGGGCACAACGACATTGCCTAATTGCCTTCCCGGTACTACGAGTACAATGGGTGTTGGGCCACGAGGGACTGAGACGAGGATGCAGTGCATCAGATGAGTAAATGAAACGTTTCGCCCCCGAAATTCAGTAAACAAACACACAAAAGCAAAGTACAATGATGCGCTGTGCTATTTATGTTTATTTTGTTTCGAAAATTGTGCGTTTAATTTATAGTTAATTGTTTTTCAGCGTTTTCATTAACCAACCAAAAACCAAGACAAACGGACATGACTGTGTGCGGTCCCGAGAATTTCATGTGAACACGCCTATGAAATAATAATACTCATACCAATTGTTGTTGATGATGATGCTATTTGCGCAAGTTGTTGATGGTGGTAGGCAACCACCCACCCACCCACACACACACACACTACGAGGCATCGACCAAGGTGAATTTACTATTAAGGTGACGTTGTCACCCCAGCTGCTCTCTTTCGGGGTTTCGAATAAACTCGTAGAAAGAAAAGAATAAACTTATTATTATTGTAATCTGCAATTATTTTAACAGTGTGTATTATTTTGTTGCTCAGTAGATCTAAAAATGACTACAACATATTGTATGCTCTGCCGTAAGAGAACTTCGGGAAGGAATGTTTTAGTGCGACGTGACGAAATATTGAAATATCGAAATATTTGATAATATTGTTTTTGTTATGCATTAAAATATTATAAACTATTTTGAATTATCTCGTTTTATTTATTTTAAGCAAGCATTTGCTTTTCTGCACAGAAAAAAAAATCCGGGCTATTTAGCCCGAATTCAAGCCGAAACGATGTCAGAAGTGGGGTAATCTCGGATTTTCTTAAATCAAGTACGAAATACTTGATTTTTTCAATCCCGAATTCAATCCTGAAATTCTTAAATTCAGGCTAAAAAAAAAATTTTTTTTGTTACATTTAAACTTTTTTTTTAAACATTTTTTTAGCTTTTTTTTTAAACTTTTTTTTTAATTTTTTTTTTAAACTTTTTCTTTTTAATTTTTTTTTTTTAAACTTATTTTTTAATTTTTTTTTATTTTTAATTTTTTTTTTAAATTCTTTTAAATTTTTTTTTTTAAATTTTTTTTTTAAATTATCTTTTACTAACATTTTTTTATTTTTACCCTTTTTTTTTTTAATTGACGGTGGGAATCGAACCCAGGTCTTTTTCAAACAGGTCGGCGACTCTAACCACTGAGCCACCGAACCAATTGAAATGAGAGAGGCCGAAAAAGAATAAAGTAATTTGGGCTTATTTTCCCATTTTAATCCCGATACAGGCTTGATTATTCAGCTTAAGCCTGGAAACATACTTAAAAAATGCAGGCTTGAATCAAGTATTTTAGGCTTGATTTTAGAACGGCTTTTTTTTTTCTGTGTGTCAGCTCTCTCTGAGAGCGAAGAGAGAGAGAGGTGAAAAATTGATTGTAACCTCACCACATCGGACGACGTCACCTTAATAGTAAATTCACCTTGGTATCGACTACTACTTTCCGCTCCCTTCTCTCTACCATAAACTAACAGCTCTCGCATTCGTCCAACAAAATGGCCACCCACCTCAATCACAGTCTCAACCGTCGGCAGCTGTTGAAATCTTTGCGCAATGTGGCTAGCAGAATCCCTCAATTTCAATCCTCCACTCCCCGGTTGGGCACTCCTTTGCTTATTTGGCTTGAAATAAAAAAGCATTTAAATGATTTTGGTAGCTTCAGCAGGAAGAAAAAAAAATGGGAATGATAAATGTTTTGGTTTTTGTGATTTTGTTTATTGTTCAAATTTCGCCTAAAAAAAAATTTCAAATTTTACCGCATGTATAAAACGAATTTTTTATAGGCAGCCATTCAAATCGGCGAATGTTGAGTTGATCCTAGCTAAATACAAATAGTTGGCGAGCTGTTTAGATAAAAATTTGTGGTATTGCCGGCCAAGAGAGAAGCAGACACATGTGCCATTGTGCCATTGAGGCAACTTAATTAGCGTTTTTAATGGAGCTGCCGACTCGTCGTAATGCTCGACAATTAAAGACATGGCCAAGACAACGGCATGGCCAAAACCGAAAAGATTTCAATTCAGTGGAAGTGCGCGTGAGATTTGTTGAATGTGTTGCATAATGTGTTTCTTTCTTTTTTTTGGGTCTTATCAGCTGCCAGAGCGCTGCTAACAACCCAGCAAAAAACACTTGAAAAATCATCTATCAATGTGATCTCAACTGCGGATCAGGTCAATTCTTTTTTAGCCCGATGAGTTCACAATCTCATATTTGGCGATGTAAAGTGTTTTTGTTATTTCTTAGCCAAAATGAAAATAAAAACAAACAGACTTGGAAATATCTAAATAGTTTGCCATGAATCAGTTTCCTTTACATTTCGTATGTGATGCTCATTCAGTCTGCAGGAATTTCTCTTTGCTCATGTTTAACACCTTTGGGGCACTTTGGGCTGCTTAAACAACTGACGATCTCTGTTGTTTTATACAATATATTTTGTATTTGGAACATCATAAAAAGCAAAGCGCTTAAAGTCTGTTTAAGTGTTCATTGTTCAATGTAAACAAAATTAAATGGAAAAATTGTACAGTAGATCATGGCTAAGGTGAAAGACATGAACAAATACAAATGATGATTGATGTATTTTAAGCTAAGGACCTTAACTATTAAATCCACAACTTAGAAAGAAAAAATAATCCTTACGCAAAAAATGTGCAAGAAGCAAGAATTAATACCGAAACTAACTTAACTAACTTAACTTTCATTTACGGTGTCAGCAATATTATAATATAATAATAAAAAAGGCATTCCTTTCTTAATGTTTCATTCACACATTTTTTCACATATTCTTCAATTTGATGTTTATTTACATTAAATTTTAATATTTAGTTTAAAAAATTTATTTAATTGGCTTTTATTCACTACTATGATAATTTGATCATGAATATCACAAAAAAAACTCAAAATTAAACATAAAAAAATTAAAATTAAAAATCAAAATAAAAATAAAAAAAAAATATTATTTTTATGTATGATAAACCGAAATTAACCCTTATTAATGAATCGGTTTCTTAACGTTTATTTCGGTTTACAGAGTTTCGGTCAAATGAAATTTTTATTTTCGGTTACGGTTTCAGCTACGGTTTTAAATTTCAATCGGTTTTTACCGGTTAGGGTTTTAACCCCTGGTAAAAATGTAATACATCATCAAGATCATCAAGATTTATAAATGTATTAAAGAGGACGTCATAAATAAGATACGATAAAGAAGATTCAGGAAGCTTCGCGTCTTTGGCCTATTTTCGTTCTCTTCAGGATTCTACAGGCATTTATTTATATTATAATTTTACCTGAACACTCATGTGAAAAAATCTAATTGAAATCTTAACACAAGAATTAACACAAATTTTACAGTATGCACAAATCAACTCTATGAGAAGCTAATCTTCTTTCCTACACTTGGCCAGGTTCTTCTTCTTCTTGTTAGCATCTTCTTAACGCTTCGTTAGTCCTTTTAGCCTGGCTGTAAGGTAAAGTAAGGAGCGTAATTTACGATTCAAATGAATTCCACCCACATTTTCATAGTGTCATTTCTTTATTTTTTTCATAATCATTAAACGATAAATTTAGTCGTATTTCTTTGGCAGTTTTCTTTTCTTTTTTTTTTTTTTCATTTTTCATGACAGGGCCACAGAGGACCACACCCACTGGCAATGGCAGCAGCCATTAGAAGCAATTTTCAATTTCCTTTCTGATGAAGCACATGGCAAGAGAGCAAATTACATGGCACACAGGACAAGATGATGAGTTGACATGCCCCAATCCACAGTTTATCTGAACTTTTTTTTCATTTTTTTTCCATCATCATCTTCTTTAGGTTGTGCTTAGTCCTGGCACACGTACGCAATTGTCCTGAGTCGATTCGAAAAGAACATTTTCTTGCAATTTTCACGGCGACGGCGCAAATGAACAGCCATTATGTGGATCTCAAGTGAAAGCAGCATCTGAAGTGAATTTGTAACGAGCCGAAAAGCGTCCGAAAAGTCGAAGACCAACTCAGTGCGTTGCACTGAGTTATTCCAGCCATACCCAGTTATCCCTGCCGGCAAAGGACATGCTTCAATTGAATAAGAAGAAAATTACACTTAAACGCTGCGGCGTGTCGACAACTACAGGACATAAGAGTTGAGTTGAGTTCAGCAGGTGGTCTGAAAGGGGCAAGGAGATTAGGGAATGGGAATGGGCATCTGAATGGGAAAGGGAACGAGTAGAAAAAGGACTCCATTCAGTCAAGACTGGTCAGCATTTGTTGAACGCCCTTTGATTGGATTGCATTCATCAAAGTCAGCCGAAGCGTAGATTAAAGTGCTGCAATAATATAATTCTAATTAATTATCATGAACTTTTATATTTATCATTTCGTTCTTTCAATTGACTCACTAAAATTATTATTATGAACTAAAAAATTAATTAATTACTCTGAGCTTTAGTATTTATAATTTCTTTCCATAAACGGATAAACAAAAAATAATATGATTTAAATAAATACATTTACATTTTAATTTTCTATCCACTGCTACTCAATTTCGAACAACCTTTGGGAGTTTCATTTTATTAAGATATGATATGTTCTTAAAATAAAACTGGGAATTCTTATTGAAAAATATATATTTTTCATAAAATAATCGAGTATTAATTTTAACATTTAAATTTATCAGGTACCGTAATCATTATGAGTTACTTTATAAAAATTACTTGGTAATTATTATTCAAAGATTTTTAAGGATTTACTTCAATGATAATGATTAATCTTGAGCGAAAAAATAAAACTCACAAGTAATCATTATTTGTGATTTTTATTTTTCGCTCAAAATAAAACTCACTTTTAAAAAAGTTTACGTAATCATTTTAAAGATTTGGTTTTGGGTCTAATGGGTTTGTTTTTAAGGGATATGCAAAAATACTGTGTAAAAATCCTACAAAAAAGTGAGTTTTATTTTGAGCGAAAAAAATAAAAATCACAAATAATGATTACTTGACTTTTATTTTTTCGTTCAAATATAATCATTATCTTTATTTTTTTGTATATATATTCTAGTCATTGATTTTTTGATGTGAAACAATTTCCATAATCATTTATTACTCTAGTGTTCGCCTAGTTAATGTTCAATTAACAATTTCACTTGAAAATCCATTCAGGCGGGAACAGAATTCTCAATGAACTTCGCCACGCACTTTAATGTCAGGAGCAGTGCTTCTGCGGCGATCTGTTTACAGCGCCAGAAGACATTCCAGCCAACGACAAATAAGCCCCAAATGAAGTTTATTTGCTCAAGCCGTTGACAGACAAACAGTTGCCGCCTCGTACTCGCACTCGCACTCATCTTCCATGCTATGAGTACTCATAGCACTCATACGCACTGTGCGCCATCTGCATTAACATATCATTAGACTATGTTGCTGTTGTTGTCGCTGTACGTGTGTCCGTATCCGTGTTCATGCCTCTGTTTGTCTGTTTATCTGCGCTTTTGTTTACAATATAGCGTAATCATGTGTTACTAATACCAATAATAAAGGCAATGGGCAATCCTAACCCTAACGCCGCTTGAACTTTCTTCCCATATGCCAAGGGGATTGGAAATGGGATGGGGAGTGGAAATGTTGCCGCTGCCGTCGCACCCACTTCAATGTCAGTTCGTGCATGCATAATGAGCTGCAGGGGCGTCTGCTCCACAAAGACGTGTCGTCCCCGGAACGCACTCGCTTCAAGTGCACTTGCAGATCCAGTCGAGCCCCGATAAACATTCATAATCATTCCAATCGAATGGCGGCTCTGCAGGAAGCAACTGTCTTCTGGCTCCAAATCGGCATCTCTGTTTATATTTAATTGCCATCTAGTTGCAGTTTAAAAGCGGTCAACAAACATTTATAGCCGCGACCACAATTAATAATTATTGAAATTATTTTCACATCAAAATATCAGTGACTAGAATGCATATATATAAACAAATTAAGACAATGAGTAAATTTGAGCTAAAAAAACTCATTATTATGATTTATTATTTGTGATTTTTATTATTTTCGCTCAAAATAAAACTCACTTTAAATTCATGGCTTTTGTGTAGGATTTTCAACCAGTATTTTAGCATATTTCTTTAAAAGAAACCCATTAGACCCATTAAACGCAAAAAAAATCTTAAAAATGATTACGTAAACTTTTTTAAAATTGAGTTTTGTTTTGAGCGAAAAAATAAAAATCACAAATAATGATTATGTGTGAGTTTTATTTTTTCGCTCAAGATTAATCATTATCATTAAAGTAAATCCATAAAAATCTTTAAATAATCATTACTAAGTAATTGTTATAATATAACTCATAATGATTACGGTCCCTGATTTACAGACTTGTCGATTTCCTGCTGAGTTGGTAAGACCACATTTAACCAAAATTTTATTGAGAAATTCGAATTCTAAAACCGAAGATCAATATGTTGAAATTCATTTGAGATTATGATGAATATGCTTTATCAAATTAAGAGATTTTACATATTTTTTTTGGCTAAAGTGTTCTATGTGATTTTTTTTTGGTTGATTTCTTAAGAACACTTGGAATGGTACTCTGGCGCCTTAAGTAGTCTTTGTCTATATGTACGAGTATGTGAATATGTATGTATATGGCTGCTATAGAACTGATTCATTAAATACTTAAGTAGACGACTCAAGTGCCAAAGTTTAAGTGTTGGGGTTATTATTGCAAAAATATATATGTAAGAACAACAAAGACCAGCAATAATTGATGGCAATTATTCAACATATGGTAAATTAAAGTTCATATTAAGAACGTGACTATCAAATGATATCAAAACTTTAATAAGTTAAATAAATTGCTTTACTTGTCTTACCTGCAATTTCATTTGTCAGTTCGTTTAATTATTTAAACTTTAAATGCAGCTTAATATTGGTGTTAGTAATTTTATGACATATAATTTTATGCCTAATCATTATGCTTAAGTTCTTATCTGCTGCCACCAAATGAGATTTATGGCAGTGATTAATCATATTATTTTTCTACTTCATAAAAAAAAAGACCTCTTTACGAGGTATAAGTCTAGTGACGAAAACATTTGCATGACCCAAAATTTCTGATATCCAATTTTGTGACGAATAATATTAAATTTTTTTTTATCACTGTTCAATTGACGCTAAACTATCGAAAAAAATGTTGATATCTAAAAATATTCTGCATGTTAATACTTTAACTAAATTATTTGCCTTTATTATTTTCAGTTTTCTCTTGTCCATTTTTTAGAATCAAATAAAAGTATTAATTATTTCATTAATTACTAAAATAGCATATCTTATTAGAAGCATGTAAGTAAGAGATACTTATACCAACTAAAAACGTTAAGTAAATAAACAATATACAATGTATGCAAATATATCTGCTACTTGGTACATCTTCTTATATTTTTAATGGGCTTCAATAATAGTTTCTGGCCTTAATCGCTGATGTTTTATATAGTCAACAAATGGCCAATTCGGATCGACTTGATTGCGTTTACACACATGTAAGACGTCGATCGCTCTGCTTCGGTTTATGCGATGTTCGATATCTGATTTTTTATGAACTTCCCCGACATATTAGGCGGAACATTAGGAAATCGTAAATAAATCATAGGCATTTGTCTTAATCAAATATTTATTTGCCGGTTGCTGTTAAAAAAATTGCCACCCACACGGGTGAAGAGAACTCATGTTGATATATGTATTATACTATATATGTACTTTCCCTATTTTAAAGCTCCGCCCAGTTGGATTATATATAGTATGTGCTATGTACATATTTTTAAAATGCAATAAAACTCAGCGCGCCAATTTGTAGGCAATTAAATTTTATTCTCTCGTTGGAATTTTGATTTGGCGGCGACTCGGACTACGATTCAGATTTAGATTCAGATTTAGATTTAGACTGAATCTCTGACGTCCGGGTTCCGTTTCGACGCAATGATCATTCGCAATTGATCATTATCATGATGATCGATGGCTGCCATTGGACTTATTGTTGTTTACATTTGTCATATTTAGCCAATGTGCGCTTTTATTGTTCTTGTTGCCAATTTGCCAGATTTTCATAGCCAATTCGCTTGGGTGTATTGGCCATTTGGTATTGGTGTTGATATTTATTTGTTGCCACATGCCTGCACTGATACTTTGTTTATTAGACCGAATTGTACAAATAAATGCAACAGCTTTTTTGCGGTAAATCATCATTATATTGGATTAAAGAACCTTGAACAGTCGCCGCCGCACTTTTAGGTTCTCAAGTGGACTTATTCGATCGAGTACGAGACGAGACGAGACGATACGAGACGCATTGCACATTTTCTAATCTTCTGAGGCTGCAAAATGTAGCCATCAATTCGTTTCTATGCCCGGATCAGATCCGGTCCAGTTTTTTTTCGCCCAAGTGTTCCATCAAATTGAAGCTTTTAAGTCTCTAGACTGAAGTGCTTGCGTTCTAATTTGCATTGGGGCAGGCCAACAAAATGCGGCAAATGCGCAATTAGCCGCTATTACATTAATAATACGCGTACTTGTCTTCCACAATACCATCATAATGATAATTGAACAACAATCCTATGGTATCTTCACAAACGTGTACTCATGAATGTTTTTAAGCAAACACAATATGGAAAATCAACTAGAAACTGACGAACAAATTTGACTCTGAGAGACCCTGTACTTGTTTTAAAACAAAAAAGAGAATATTAAATAATTTTAACACACTTTTGAAGCTGGGTTCGAAGCTAGGTACAAGGAAAATGTCAACAAAAATTATGAAACAAGCTGGATATGTTTAAAACCGCGGTGGGCATGCAGTGGCTCCGGGAGCCAGCGGCTTCTAACGAACTCAGATGTCGTGCCCATCGCTGGTTTAAAATATACAGGAGTCTACATAAATAGCTTGGTGTCTCTAGCTGTTTTAGTGTTAGGTGTTAGTGGGAGGGGCTAAATTTAATCAATTGAAGCAAATGGGGTCGTTGGATCCTTTTGGTACATTTTTTTTCAGTATTTTACTTTCTGATCATCAAAATCAGTCGATCATCGAAAACCGACCTCTGGTTCAAAACGTAATTTAATTTGAAATTTTTAGTGGTCTTCCGAAAATGAGATGAAAAGTTCGAAAAAACGGTATTTTAGCGGGAAATCGCTAAAAACCCGCTAAAATTTAAACCCCCACAGCATCCAAACGATAGAAGCTACAGATATGATCTATATGTCGTTGGAAAGGCATTTTTAGGCATAAAGTTTTACAAATAAATTATTAAAAAAAAGATTTTTTGTCACTTGGCACTGGCCAAAAAAGTAATATTTATTAGGTATGAAGAATTTAGCGCAATGTGCCCAGTGACAACAATTTTTTTTTTTAATAATTCCTGTGTAGAATTTAATATTATTCGTCACAAAATTTAATATTAGAAATTTTGGGGAATGAGAATGTTCTCGTGAAGAGGTTTATATAAGATTTATATACACTTTTTAGAATTAGTGTCGTCTTCTTTTGATGTTGTACCTAATATACTCCTCTTTTATTTTTTAAAAACAGGGTATAAAAACGAAATTGAAATTGAAATGAAATGAAAAGCGCACATTGGGCAAAGTGAATCGCCAGCACTTAAGAGCTTAAAAGTAGAGGAACAGAGACTTTTACCATTCGCTCTCAGTTCTCAGTTCTCAGTCTCTTCTTCTCCGTTGCCGCCTCCGTTGCCGCCTCCTCCGCCTCTAACTCCGCTGACCTTCAGTCGGCGCCGGTGGCAGGCAACTGGAAACCGACGACAGTCGGACAGTCGGACAGTGGGACGGACAGACAGACAATGTTGTGAACTGATCATGTAATCATGCGTGTGGCTTTGTTTACAAATCACGCCTCGGGTCTCGGCTACTTGTCGTCCTGCCCCAGACAGGACACACTTGAGTGTGATCGCGCAGTGAAATATGTGTGAATGTTTAGTCCTGATTTGGCCCAATGGAACTCAAGTGGACGGCGCCTGTGGCAGACATTAATTGCTTCAATATTTTGACCAATATTCAGAGTTGTCAAGTGCTTTGTTAACTTGTGCGGTCGCTGTCCAAGGTGTCCCGTCTAACCAGTCCAATTGGTAAGCTGCTCAAGTCGGACTTGTCTAGACAGCTGTGTCCAGTTTCGTTTATTTCGATTGGCCACAATTGCCAAATACTCGAATTAGCCGAAAATGTTTTGTCGCCCCTGAGTGGCAGGGGCGCGACGACTTCGTCTTCGTCTTCAACTTTAACTTGCAACTGCAACTGCAACTGCAACTACAACATCGACCACACATAAGACACAAATAACCCAAACCATACTTCAAATAAGCAAAGCGCACAACAACAACAAACATTACAGAGGCAACCGCAGCACGACAAACAAGGGCGTCGTCTGGGGGGTGGGCAGAGGGGGTACACCCTCCTCTAAAAACACTCGTGATTGAACATTTTGTATTGCTCTTGCCAAAGTGAACCAGAATTTGGCCTTGTTAAGTTGCCAAGTGCAAAATCAAACAATATCTAAACAGAATGTCATTTTGATCCCGGGATTAAAACCGAAGCGAATATCGGTTTCAGTTACTTCATTTAACAAATTTGTGCTATTTGCGCTTATTCAGTGCCATGAAAATTCTATATTGAATATCACAAATAAAAATTTTAAATTAAACATAAAAAAATGTAAATAAAAGATCAAAATTAAAAATTAAACATTTTTTTCTTTTATGTCTGAAAAACCGAAATTAATCCTTATAAATGAAACGGTTACTTAACGGTTATTTCGGCTTACAAAGTTTCGACTGAAAAGTTTTGGTCAAATGAACATTATTTTTTTCGATTACGGTTTAAGCTTTTTCAAAAATTAAAAAGTTTTATGAATTAGTATAAAGCAACATTTTTAATTGGATTCTGATTTTGACTTGAAAATTTGCCATGTCTGTTATTAAAACCAGGGACCGCAAATAATAATTATTGAAATTTGTTCACTTGTTCAAAAAATCAATGATTAGAATACTTAGCCAAAAAAATTATGATAATTATTAAATTTGTACTAAAAAATAAAACTTTTAAATAATCATTCTTTATGATTTTTATATTTTTCGCTTAAAATAAAATTTATGTAAGTTCATGTCTTTTGTAATTTTTATAATATAAGTCATAATTATTACGTTCCTGATTAAAACTATTACGAGTATCATTTGCAGAGTTGTTCCTAATGAACTACTTTTTTAATGAACTTGTCATTTCATTGGCATTGAAAAAAGTAGTGTTAATGAAAATTTCGTTTCACTAGCATTAAAAAAACAAGTGCTAATGAAGTAGGCATTGAAAAAATTAGTGCTTATGAAATTGGAAAAAGTAGTGCTAATGCATAAGTTGCTAATTAAAAAGTAGTGATAATGCTTAAGAGCACTTTTTCACCGACACTTTTTGTCAAAAAGCGATTTTTTCGTATATTTCACCAACGCTTTGAAATTTTGTGTGGTTACCCGACTCGGACAGCCTTTTTAAGAAAAGTGTCGGTGAAAAAGTGCTAGCCTGAAACGACCTTTATAAGCACAACTCACATAATTTGTAACCCCTTTCCCACAATGCTGTCTACGCCCTTGACAAGAGGCACATTTAATGCACTACAAGTGGAGTTATGTAGTTGGTAGTCGCTGTCGCATCCGCAGTTCATAGCGCTCAACCTCAGCCCCCATCAGAGCCATGAGCCATCAGCCATCAGGTGTGCGGTGGCGTTGACTTTGTGGGTCGCCGATGCTGCGCCTCCTTCTCTATCTCCTTCTCCATCTACATCTCCCTCTCCCTCTCCATTCCCCTTAGAAGCTGCAGAGTAGAAGCGCAAATTGTTTATGCTACTTTGTGAGCAATAAAAGCGCAGGCAGCCAGAATGTAATGTTGCCCATGTGGGTGGTCGTCAACTCTCCTCCAGCATATGTATGATGTGATCAGTGGTGGTGGTGCGGTGGTATTGGTGGTGCGGTGGTGCGGTGGTGTTGGCTTATGGTTATGTAAATGCCGATGTCAGTGGACGTTGAGAGCGCCGCGTGCTAATCACCAGCAACTCTTCAAACTCGCTCGTGTGGAATTGAACCGAAAGCATTGTACTCGAATTTGCTCAAATAAATAAAAAGGATAAAGGATGAGTATATATTATGCCATAATTGAATTGATTTCTGGTGAAAGCAGCCACTTGTAACATACGAGAAGTTCGTCTAGCAATCTGGATTTCAGTATGGAATTCGGAGTTTCTGGAGTGGCAACCGCATAATTTGACTTAATTGTGTCATTATGAAGCATTATCTCTGCCTACGGCCTGGGAAAGAATACGGCGTATAGATTATTACGCCTACTCCAGTCAAGTGCCGCTTTGAGCCCATTAACGCCTTAAAAGTCAACGATGATAGTTTTTTTCTTATTTTTTTGGGCTGTTTCTCTCTGGCAGTTTGTTGACCTTTTGCTGATAAGCTCCCAAGTGCAGTGGGAACTTTGGCCTGTAATTGTAATGATTTTGATTTATGGCTACATTTGCATTTGCTCTGCATTTTTTGTTGCTTGTTGTTTCTAGGTGCATCTATTTATTTTCGTTTGTCAATAAAATCGACATCATTCGCATTTTGATTTGTGCAGCACATCAACAAACAATATGAACATAAATCGCTCGCAAATCATTTCGCAAATTTGCCAATTTCATATTTACGTCTTCATAATTTGCACTCAGTTTTTGCAGTTTTACGATTCTGATTGATTTCTATTTTTGTTGCCCAGCAGGGCTGCGTTTTCTGTTGTTGCTCGCTGTTTATCTCATCAGAATTCAGCATATGAGCACAATTCGACTTCAGTCCAATTTAAATGTGCTACAAAATTATTATTGATCCATCGATTAATTAATGAAAGTTCTGAAAATGATGCGTTTTTGAGACTTTTGCTGCCACAAACTGAGCGAAAACTAATTAACTACAACTATCATTTTCGCAATCATAAATGAAATTTTGGTCCACTTATTTTTTCGAATTGTCTCAGTTTTTCACTAGATCAAATGTTATTGATTTAAGTCAACATGTCTACACTTAATTGCAATAAATCGGTTTAACTCTTTTTCATAAAAATTTCTCTCTCTCTCCAAATCGCAATGAAACAAAACAATTAATACACATGACGTGCGCTCCACTCTCTCTCTCTCTCCCCGCCTCTCTCTCTCTCTCTCTCTCTCTCACCAACTCTGTGTAACAAAAAAGTGAACTTTTTTAATTTTGAAGCCAGAATTTTGAAAATTTTCCCAGCATTTTTGTTGCATTTTTCTCGAATTTACAGTTTTTTCATTTTTTTGGAATTTTTACTAGCTTTGCCACGCGAACAGCGAAATTCACGACACCAATTTTAGAATAAACTTAATTATTTTACAATATTTCTTATTTTGTTTTTTTTTTTTTGGAAATTGTTTTGAATACATTTTTAATTGATTTTTGAAAATTTAAATTGTACTTGTGATTCACATTTTTAAAATACTCATTAATAGGTTCCACAAAAGTCAGCATCCAACATTTAAATTAAGATTCGTTTCTCAACTGAATCCACTTTTAAAGGTGTGTGTCAAGGATTTGAATACAGCATATTTTGAAACACAATAATATCTCAGACACCAACCATTACACTGCTTAACAAACCAAATCAAGCAGTTGTCTAGTGCACTGCTTTTCTGAACTAGTCGTTAGTTAAGATACCAACCAACTGTTCGTGTTACTGAATGAACCAGTGTTTAGCTAAGACATTAACCAGTATTTATTTAAGTTGCTGCACGAAATATTTTTTTAGGTATGCAGTTCAAATTTCAAACTCGCGAAAATTTGAAATGAAAAATTTTAAATTTCAAAAATCAATTTAAAAAAATTAAAAACAATTTCCAAAAAACAACGAAATAATTAAGTTAATTCTAAAATTGGTTTGGTTCATTTAGCTCTTCGCGTGGCAAAGTTAGTAAAATTCCAAATAAAGAAAGTTTTAAATTCTAGAAATATGCATTAAAAATTCTAAGCAAAATTCTAGCGAAAATGATCATTTTACGGAACTCAAACGTGGAAATCGTCCGTTTTCAGACCTCAAAGTAATAGAAATATGAGCCATCTGTCGTTCAGTTTGTGGCAGCAAAAGTCTCAAAAACGTAACATTTTCAGAACTGTAATTATATTTTTTGTGGTTCTCGGACGTATATGATCAGTTTATGGCCCACATTTTGGCGAGACTCTCGCTTAACGTCCGTTGCTCGGACCATTGGGAATAATTGAACATGATTAAATAAATATAGGAACATATATTAAGCAATCTTAAGAGAAAAACAATCTGTCAGGAGGGCTCGACACAATCCTTAGAGATTTTACTGATAATTAAATTTGAAAACAAAATAAGGAAGTTACTGAAATTTCTGACTTTAAAATTTGCGGACATTATTTCGGAGTCATAACAGTCGGCAGATAAAATATATATTTCTGTTTGAATGGCATTATTGAGTATGCTTAACAAAAATAAATAAATTTCAAAGTTAAAAAAGTAGATTTTTATTTAAAAAATGATTACATTTATTTCCCGAATTGAAATTGAATGAAAACTCATTTTCTTTATAAATATTTTGAGTACGCCATATATATTTTATTTTAAATTGCATATACTTATGTTATTGGCATAATATACAGTCAACACAGTAAAATGATACAGTACATACATACATACATAGATTTATGTTTCATACTTTTGTGGTGGTTTGTTGTGTGGCAAATTCATTAGACAAAATCACAAGCAATTTATAAGAAATTCAATACTACAATTAGGAAAATCATGTGAAGAAAATGTTTTGCGTTTTCTTTTTTGGCAAATTAGAAGTTGTGTGTGAGTGTGTGTGAGTGTGTTTGTATGAATATTCATTTCTAATCAGCAATTTACAAATTGGGCTAATTGTGGTAGCTTAGTTGCCCCGATCCGCGGGTTGGGGGTAGAGCAGCTTTCCGTCCGAGTAGCGCATCAGTGTCATCATCTTCAGCATCCGGAGGTCCTCCTTATCCCTGCTCGAGTTGGTCGAGCTGCCCGAGCTCGTGGGCTGGTTGAGATGGTGCGATGGCCGGCATCGCTGGGGATCTGCTGACTGGTCGGGTCTTTAAAATACTCAAGTCATTAACATTCTCTAAAAAGCTTTTGTTCGCTGACAATTGTTTCACGCTCTGCACATCCTTTTTCAGCTCCTCCATGTCCCGTTTGAGTTTGGCCCGTCGATTTTGGAACCAGGTAATGACCTAGCAGCACACAATTAATAACTGAATCACATTTAGCCATTCATTTTAATACTCACCTGCGCATTGGACAGACCCAAACCGGCGGCAATTTCATCACGATCTGCGGGCGATAGATATTTCTGGTAGAGAAATCGTTTCTCCAGCTCAAAGATCTGTTGATTCGTAAATGCTGTGCGTGATTTGCGCTTCTTCTTGGGATTCGATCTCGTGGCAAAGATATTCAGCGTGGAGGCATCTGAAATGGGTTCAATAAGAAAGAGCATTAAACAAATGTGCGATGTGGCTCGTAAAATCTGAATCGATCTGCCAAGATGTTATACGATCATAAATACAAACACATTTCGATAGATCTGAACAAAACGCTCACTCAACCTTTATCGGTCGCTATTAACCTAATCTCTGTAACTGGTAACTGGTTTGTTAGCTTTTACAGCCTCTAAGCCACGTTCATTTCAATCAGCGCACTAGTTAAAATAATTTCAAGCACACAATCCAATGGAATTCATAACAGAGGAAGGGGTCGAGGAATATAAATGCCTAAAGAGCATGAACAAAAAAGAGTGTGGAATCTCTAGCTCCTTTGTTTTATATATGTATATAGACTTTGCTTGATGTTACCCGATCGTCAAGTTTTATGGGCGTTGTTGATTTCAGCCCAGTTTATGTCGGTTTGCTTGATTCTGACCGACTTTTTATTGGCCTCAGCGCGTTGAATGATTTCCTTTATGGGAATCTTCATATTGTTGTTGTTGTTATTGTTTTGTTAAGCGTTTCGATTGGGATTTGATTTGGTTTTGATTGTCGGTATTTGTTTTGCTGGCATGTTTAAAGCTAATACGCCCGCTGATTGATGTTTTTCGAAAGTATTCCGATATTCTGCGCCGGAAATCACATTAAGCATTCTTATTGTTTATTTATTTATTGCCAGCTTTTCTTTTTTTGTTCACGCCTTTCGATGAACTGTTTTTATGAATGCATAAATTTGTATAGACATTGCCCAAAAATGATCTCTTGCCAAGCAGCTACTCAGCCAAAGTGCCAGCGGAAATGGCTGCCCTTCTGGCCAGGCCAAGACAGCGGAAGCAACAATGGCAATGGCAGCTGGACGAGGATATTCAACCCCTGATGATGACAACAACTCGAATTGTTGTTAAACACGATGCACAATTAACAATTAATGTGACCGAGCCCAAGGACGAGCCAGGAATAATTTGATCGAGGGGTTGTTTTTTGTGGTCAAAGCCATTTTGACACTCGTGTGATGTGTTTATTGTAAAGTTCATTTATCTAGATTGTCAAACACGCCCTTTTCCAGTCAGCCGGGTATATAAATTATTAATAGAGAGCTCATTTGACTCTCTACCAGACTGAACACGAGTTTGCACTCAAAAAAATATATACTCTAAATTCGCCTTTAAATGTCTAAACGTTTTGGTCTCATTCATTTAAGAAATTTTATTCAAAAGCATTGGCAAGTATTCCTTGCAAATTAGTGCACGCATTGCGAAATGAAAAATGCAATAGCATTATATTTAAAAAACATTGTTTATTTTAGAAAAACGAAAAGTGCACTCATTTTTCTATGGTAATACTTTCAATACTGAAGTTTGGAACAATTTACATTTGCAGTTGTTAAAAAAAAATCATATTTTGAAAGTACGCAGAAAATGATTAATATTAAAAATCATCGTTACAAAAAGAAGACTTTGAAACATTTTTTAACAGGGACTGCAAATAATACCAATATTTTTCTTTTTTGTTTATTTATGCATTTTCAGCATTATTCAAAATTTATCAAGTTCTAAATGATTAATTTTAAATTATACTTTACTTCTATACCAATAATCATTATTTCTGAAAAACGAAATAAAACTAATGGAATCATTATTTCATGGGTTCTATTTTTTGCTCAAAATCAAACTCAAGTTCACAACAAATTTTATTTTTTAAATGGATTATTATAATGGTTTATTCTTGGCTTATTGAATATGTATATGTATCAT
>JAWNPO010000439.1:0-39880 GCA_035047525.1 Drosophila quinaria
AACAGTGGACATGATGACGGGGCACCTTTGGTGGCAGTAGGGGCTGTGCTGGTTTGGTCCATTTGGTTGCCAGCCATCTTTCCGCCTCGTGGCATTCATCCCGCAGCTTCTCCAGGTTTGTGATTGTCATGGGATATATCACTCGCAAAATGCCATCTCTAATATTGATCTTTACTGTTTTTATCAGGTCGTGATCTGAGGATGGAGTGGGCAATCTCGAGCGCAGCGAGATCATCTCCTGGAGGTAGTCGTCGATGCTCTCTCCTGGCCACGTTTTTCGCTCCCGAAGATCTTGCTCCTGTTCAAAACTGGACTTGCGACTCTGGAAATGTTGCTCCAGACAATAGCTCAGATTTGGCCAGTCCAGGATTGGGGTGGACATGAGTCCAGAACCAGTCCCGTGCTCTGCCCTCTACTAGCGCATGGAAATCCCGCATTACATCGGACCACGGTACGTTGTACACTCTCTGCATGTGCTCAAGTCTAAAGATAAATTCTTTTACAGGCATTGCTTTGGGACAGGATTCCCCATCGCTGAATCTTGATAGGGTCCGCTCGTCGCTGTGTGCCTCTCGGTGGCCACGCGCCTTGAGCATCTGCTCCTGGTGGACGCATTTCGCATTGCTGCTCGCTGTTACGCTCGGTGTACCCCCTATACTGCCACCAAAGGTGCCCCGTCATCTTGTCCAGGAGGCGTATGTGCCAGTAACAGAGCCAAAACCTGAAGAAATTGAGGAGCAGTCAGTGGAGGCATTATATCGGCCAAGTGAAGGCGGCGGCAATCTGACATGTTGGAATTGTTCGCAGGCAGGACATACGTTTTCGGAGAGAGAGTCGACGGAACGTACGATCTTCTGCTACAAATGCGGTCTGACCGGAACTGTGTTCCCGGAATGCTCCAGATGTCAGCAGGGAAACCACCGGCGGAGCAATTTCCTCTGTGCCAAGCATGATAGATGTAAGCACTAGAATAAAAGATACAACATGCGTTAAGAGAATATTAGTAAATAAAAATAGAAATAGCATACCACATGGCGAGTACTCAGTTCGGTATCCTTACGTGCATACTAGGAGGCAAGAGCGCGTATTTTCTGTGAGGCCACACAGTATATACGGCGTGCAAGATCACGATTCCAGGATAGACGGCAGGAAAGGAATCTGGTGTGTGCAGCGATTAAAGCAGCTGCGTCAGTAGCATAGAGTTTCTGGAGAAGATAGAAGCAACATTAAATCACTCGCAATCGGCAGTTCAAGCGGCAGGAGGAACCAAACATACCATCGTGGGAAAAGTAGAGGTGTCAATGGGTTACAATGGAACTAACAAAGACATCACGCTTTATGTATGTCCGACGTCACAGCAGCCACTGTATCTAGGAGTAGATTTTTTGCGAAAATTCCAGCTCGCACCAAAGATTCTGGGTGTAGAATCCATAGAGCACATTGAGTCCGAATTCATCACCAAAAGCGAGCCCGTTGAACCTCATATTCTGGATCCGCAACAGCAGCACAAACTGGAAGAAGTAAAGAATCAGTTACTAGCGTACGAAAATCCAGTCTCGCTTGCAATACAGCAACTACTTTTTGACGAAGTAGATGAGATGCTGAGACTCGGCGTAATTGAACCAAGTGAGAGTCTTTGGAGCAATCGGATGACGCTCGTACGAAAGCCTGGAAAAAATCGTTTATGCTTGGATGCTCGGAAGTTAAATGCGTTAACAATAAAAGATGCTTACCCGTTACAGAATATCGAGTCGATCCTCAGCAGGGTAGATGATACGGTGTACATCAGCAGCGTTGACCTGAAACACGCGTTTTGGCAGATCGAGCTGGAGCCGAAAAGCCGACAGTATACTGCGTTCACAATTCCCGGACAGCCGCTCTACCAATTCCGCATGATGCCTTTTGGTTTTTGCAACGCAGCGTCTATGTCGGCTGATGGATCGAGTGATTCCTCTGGCGTTGCGAAGCAAAGTGTTCGTCTACCTCGATGATCTCCTCATCATCTCGAGATGATTTTATCAGGATCAGGATTCTCATTTTATCAGGATCAGCTTATGGTAGGGTGGGCGACGCAGGTACTGGCAGTTTGTCAGTGCCATAATTTCCCTTCTTTTTAACAGGAACGCCAGAACAGATGACCGGTTGAAATTCAGGAAATAAATAAATTGATGTTACTCGACTATCCGTCTATCAAGGGTCTTATCCATCCTTGGAAATGCCGTACGCTAGCTGGCAATCGATATTCGGATGCGATAAACTGTCGGCAAGTAACAAAACATTTAATAAAATATTAAAAAATACTATTACTTAAATATGTAACTATAAACTATTTAAAATGTCAAATATATAACATGTTAATAACAATCTTTTATGTAGCATGCGTTCAATCCTTCTATTCGATTCTCACAGCATTCGATATTTGTGTGCTTAAAGTGAAACAGTGAAATAAAAATAAAGAAAAATGTCTGGTCTCGGCAAAGGTGGAAAAGTAAAGGGAAAGGCAAAGTGAATTACGTCAGCAGCTGCAACAATAGCGAAAGAAATAGTGAAAATGGTGAAACACATAAAAAAAATAAAGTGACAGATAAGAATAATCTAGAAACTAGAGTGTACGAATAAAACGAAATGGCATGTACGGGAGTCAAACGCGTGTTAGATGACAACAATAGTGACAATTAAAGCGTGTGCGGAAAACGAAATCGTTCATCGTCTCTAAGCCTAGACGAATACACCGATTCAGACGACACAGCGACCAACGTCGACGAAGATGAAAACAGAAGTGTCGTGTGGATAGCGACTGAGGAGTATGAAAAACTCTTGGCCGAACTGCAGGAGCTGCAGCAGACGAAACTGTGAAGAAAGCCAAGACCGTTCAAACCCAACTGAGCACGCTTGGCATAAATGCAACAGTGAAAACCCTGGTCGGCAATCGATTTGTTATTCGATGTTAACAACAATGAAGTGGACTTCCCATCACTGGAAAAACAAAAGAAACCCAAAAAGGCAGCAAAATCAAAAGCAACTCCACAGTTAACCAAAAAGATCGTCGAGGTGGATGTCGACCAACCAAAAACTAGTCAGCCTTCAAAAGCTTTGAAAATGGACACCCTGCTTAACTGCAAGGTCAAATTCGAAGCCTTTAAGAAGAGCAAAAGTAGCATTACCCGATGCCACAATTGCCAAAGATTCGGCCATGTTGCCAGTAACTGCAAAATGCAGTACCGTTGCATTAAGTGCACTGCAGTTCATGCCCCAGGAAAGTGCAGCATTTCAAAAACAGACCCCCGGTCCGATAACACTAAATCGCAATGCGTTAATTGCAAAGGGCAGCATACTGCAAATGTCAAAATATGCCCAATTCGAATTCAGGTTTCGGAAAAATTGAGCCAGGTGCGCAAAACTTCTGAGCAAAAAACAACAAGGGCTATTTCCAAAGCCAAGTCTGTTGCCTAACAAAAATTCGACAGCAACATTCCCTTTTCTTCTTTGTTCACGAATACTGAACAAAAACGTACAATTCCGTCCCAGAAACCTCCCCAGCTTCCAAAAATGTTGTGATCAGCAACACGGCTCTTCGGAACCATATGGCCAAGAAACTCGCCCCGAAACCCCAACCTCCGCCACAAACATCAATAACCCTAGAGGATCTTAACAAAGATAGCTCGGACATCTTTGGAAAAGACCTCTATTCCTCCATAGATATTATGCAGAACCTTATTGAGAAGTACCCCACTAAAGGGATTCAAACTAAAGAAGAGGCAACAAGGTGAAGCAAGCACTACCGCTTGACTTCTTCATTCAAATAGTGCAGAAGTAAAAACCATCTTAAAATGCATTTTTCAAGATGTAAACTCCCTTATCGCCCTAAACAAGAGATACGAAATAGACCTCTTCCTTAATAAACATAGACCAGACATAATGTGTAACGGCCGCGATAGCGCGCAATTTAAACGTAACGTATATTCATAGCAGCCAGCTTTTTTGCATTATCGCTGCGACGGCGACAATGCTGCCACTGCGATAAAGCGCCTGCGCACCCGTTGGCAGCGCTGCTTTGATCGGCATGACGAAAGCTCTGCCGGCGTATAAATAGTGCAGAGGGCCCCATAACCCTTTTTTTGCATTTCCGCTCCAACATCGGCAACTGCATTGCTGCAGAACAATTAAGAAAAATCCAAAAACGTGCAAAGTGTGAAAAAATTAAATTTTTCTGTGCAACTTTTAAAAATTTAAAAAGTACAAAACCTAAAAGCAAAACAAGAAAAGGTTTCCTCTTTTTTCAACTGGTTGCCGCTGCCGATAAACTTGTCTTTGCTGCAATTTTTTCTTAGCCATTGGCGGCCCTAGCCCAAAGCTGCCGGCACATTGAGCCACAGCCTAATATTGAGGCATTCAGCCTCACGGACCTACAAGGCGTTTGTCCACCTCATCATTGTTTTATCTTTTGTTAAGATATAGTAGTTGGATTTCCCATCCACTACTGCCGTCTCCCCTTCCAATAAGTGCTCTAAACTACGTCATACGCCAAGCGAGCCTATTGGAGGAGACGGCACTGTAATTTGCTTTGGGAATCTCGAGCTGACCTCGCTGCGAAAGTCCCCTGTCCGTATCGGAAAAGATTTTCTCTGAAGAAGCTCCGAGCAGTGGCTCCAACAAGGCCGAAATCTTCGGATTTACATATATTGGAACGTCGATCACCCCAGCAGTTTTCATTATACCCCAACATTTCGTCAGTTCATTCTAGGGCCACAAGAGCCCCAGAGAAACTTTAAAACCAACTCTCTAATAACTAAACATAAGTAAAAATGGCATAAAATAATAAATAAAAAGGTGGCAAAATAAAACAATAATTAAAAGTGCAAAAAAGCAGGGACTGAAAATAACTGTTATTGATCAAAACTTCAACTAAAAAAATCACGTAAAAGGACTAATGCGATTTTGGTTTAGAATACATCAAACTGTTTGTAAAAACAGTATCTCTGCAAAAAGCCAATAAACTTATATTTGTGACTTAAAGAAATAAAAATTACAAATAATTATTATTATTGATTTTTTTTTCTAAATTAAAAATAATATTTAAATTTGATTTTTTATTAAATAAGTCGTTAATAATTATTAATAACGATTTTTATTTTTTCAGTTTTTTATAAGAGTTATTCACAACTTTTTTGAATAAAAATCTTTAAAGATTTTTATTTTTGATTAAAAAAAACAAAAGTCTCGAAAGACTTTAATTTGTGAGGAAAAAAAATAAAAGTCTCAAATAACTATTATTTTTGATTGGAAATCATTAAAGTTTTTAAAGACTTTTATAGTTTAAATTTTTTTATAAAAGTCTTTTTGGAATATCTTTGTTAATACTAAAGATAAGAATTTCAAATTTGCAAATTTTTTGCCATAACTAGTCGCATTGGGCTCTTCAATGTTCTACGCAGTCTTGGATCAAGGTACACTGCGGCAACCAATACTTCGTTGTTTAATAACTCATTTTCTCGATTTTCAAGGCATTTTGCTAAAATATTTCCAATTTCTGATCCTTTTGCGATTATGGAAAGCTTCATTTCCAGCCAAACCTTGTAGAAATCAGCGAAGAAGAGTTGCTCGGCCTGCAACTTTAGCGTCGCAAGGTACACAACCTCTAAAACGGTTACTAATGAATCAATTATGTTCCAATCGAAAGTCGCCAAGTTTTTGGATTCAAAATGAGCTTCACAGACTGTCTTAATTTGCTCAACATGTTGTAGGTTGTTGTAGGAATTCCAAAGCGTTTGGACGTCAATTACTGGCATTGGCATGTTTTGGCTATGCAAAATATATCTGTAAAAAAACAAATTGAAAAGGCTTTAATGATATAAGAGTGCAACGAGTGTATGCTTAACATACCTATTAGACGGGCACCTTAATGTTTTTGCTAACGATCTTGCATTATTAATCGCAGACTGACAATTAATTGATTTTAAAAAGTCATTCACTGCCTATTGTAGAGTGTGTGCCGCACATCTTATCGAAGCTACATTGTTCACTTTCACTTCATTTATAATTTCTTCGTAGTCCAATGCATCTTCCGATTCAGATACCTTTTGCTCGTCATTTAAAATTTTAATTGCCTTTATCATATTGCGTCCGTTGTCTGAAGTTACAGAGTGTATTTGCTCTTTTGATATATTGAAATCATCTAAGACTACTTGATTTTCGGAGCACAAACTAATCGCTGTATGCCTCTTGTTAAGTTCAATTATGCCAAGGGTCCAGATTTGAAGTTTTCTTCTTGAATTTATAGGGTTCATTTTTAATCCAACAAATAGTTGCTCGGTTAAAAATTTGAATTGCTTGGAGTCCAGAAAAGAGAAAGGCAGCTTTTGCTCCGAGATCAATTCTATACAAGTAGTCTTTAATGCATGTTTACCTACGAGAACTACGAATTTTTGTTTTTTTTCAGATACTTCCTGTCCAACATTGTCCTATTCGGCATATTCCTTTGGGTGCTTGTTTTTTAAATGCCGTTGCATATTATTAACATATTCACCCTGCAACATAAATTTGCATATTTTGCACGTTGAGTAATATTTCCCGCCATTGTCAACAATTTCAAAAAACTCGCGAACAGCTTTCTTTGAGTTTCGGCCCATTTTTGAACTTTGTATTTTCTTCTTCACTTCACTTCATTTCTTTACTTCTTTCACTTTCACATTCGTCACAGAAAATTTTGGTTTATATACTAATCATGTGCTAGAACAAATTGAGAACTATTTTGTTAAGAATCTATAAAAACTTACATCGAATTTTAGTTTATGATGCAATTACCATATGATGTTTAAAGTAGGTGGAAGACATATTTATAGAGAATTTGAAAACGTGAGTTCAAATTATATACGAATTATTTTTTTTTTTTCAATATCATTTTTAATAATAATTTGTTAGGAACATATATATTTTTATGGAATTCCACAAAATATCTAATACTGGTCGCAGTGCAGAAAGGTCTTATTTAACATAACATAACATAACATGGAATTCCTTGAGTGATCAGACCGATTTTTTGCGCAGGTAGATGATAACCTAAAATATTTATGTTGAAAATTTGAAATGCTTATCTTTAGTATTAACAAAGATATTCCAAAAAGACTTATAAAAAAATGTAAACTATAAAAGTCTTTAAAAACTTTTATGATTTCAAATCAAATATAATAGTTATTTGAGACTTTTATTTTCGTCTTTCGAGACTTTTGTTTTTTTTAATCAAAAATAAAAATCTTTAAAGATTTTTATTCAAAAAAGTTGTGAATAACTCTTATAAAAAACTGAAAAAATAAAAATCGTTATTAATAATTATTTGTAATTTTTATTTTATTAATTAAAAATAATTAATAAGTATGATTTATAAAGTAAAAGTCTTTAAGTAATTATTAAAAGTAATTTTTATTTTTATTCCTCATAACAGTTTCAAACCCTGCAAAAAAGTGATAAAAAAGGAAACAAAATAATAATCTGAAAAGAAAAATTGTGATTGTTTCGGTGCTCAGTGATTTGTAGGCAACTACAGTGAACCCCCGGTAGTGGAAAAAAAGAAAAAAAAATTAACAGAGAAGCCAAAAATAAAACAAAAATAAAATACTTCGAAGTTAAATAATTTCAGCACTTGACTAGTGCTCAGAAAATAAAATAAAAAAATTAAAAGAAAAAAAATTTTTGGCTGAAAGAAAGAATATATACATAAATTGGTGTTGTTCCAAGCATCGAGGGTTGACTGTAACTACAAGTACATGAAATAAATAAAATTACTAATTAAAAAATTTTATTTAAAGCAGAAACAATCCGAAACAAATAAATACCTAAAAGCATAAGTAAATATATCGCACTGGGACTCTACAAAGTGAATAAAATATTTAGAAGGTGCCACGTAACATATTAAAACATAATAATCAATTTAATTTTAAAACAACAACAACAGCAATTATCATCGTTGGAAGGCATTTCATCGGATTTCATGCATGTGAGTTTGTTTTAATATTGTTTTGGCACTGCACTATAGGTCAAATGACTACTTTTTCTGTGAGAAATTAATAACGACCACAAAATCATGGCATTTAAACCTAAACCTGTAAGAAATTCATAAGTAAGAATAGATTTGTTAAAAAAAAATGGAATTTAACCCTTTAACGACCAAAAATTAAAATTAAACCTCTTGCACCCATTAATTCAAACACAATACCTAGTATTCAGTCATTCATTTTCTCTAGCCTAAAAAATTTATTAATCGCTTAAATCTAATTCGTTTTCTAAAGTTAAATCAAATAAGTCCTCTTCACTTTCGTTAGTTTCCACATCTTGGTTGGATTCTTCTTGTATGGGTTCGCCTGAACATAACATTTGAACAACTTCAGCTGGATGTGTGGAACGTTTCCGTTTTTGTAAACGTCTTTTCATGAAAGTTGTCGAAATTAAGGGATCGGAGGTATCGACAGCCCTATTGAAAATATCTAATAAATTGTTAGTGCGGTTATTTTTGCGGGCGTGATGCAGTCTATCGGCTTTGTAAATTTTGTGTCGCGATTCAGCAGCTTCTTCTCCAAAAAATGCCCATTGGAAGTGCAGTGTTTTCTATTATTTGCTTTGAGTGAATAAGCACTTTATGGACAGTAGGAGTCATTGGCAACCAGGGATATAGCTTCTGAAAACGTTTTGCTGTCTCAAAGCAATATAATTCAAATTGACTTGGATTGATTTTAAATTGGCAGGACAAACAAATCAAAATGATTTTGAATCGAAATATAACATCTTTGTCAACATCAGTTATTTCAGAAAAAAGAGCATGTTCAGTAAAAGCTCGGCGAGCAGCGTTTCCGTTATTTGTGGAACCAAAGCCACCTACTCTGGGCATGTCCACGCGAAGTCCAAGTTTTTTCCAAAAATCGTTTTGTATGGCTGATTTTCTTTTTAAGATAGTCAACTTATCATCTCCTCGTACCTGCCACTTTTGTAATTTGCATTTATAGCCTAAATGTAAAACAAATTCAAAGAATCTAATCCAGCAATGAAGGGGACTAAGTCCAAACTTTAAGTTTTCCTCTTTTGGTCGAAATGTTTCACTTTTATAGTTGAATGTGTTCATAAAGTCCTTGGGTGTAGCAGCACAAATGGGACAAGCTTGGTTTGATTTAGTTCCAGTTATAATATTTAGAACTTTCCCATCAATTAGTGTTAAAAATAACTTAAATGCTACTTCAACAGATTTCCCGTCTCCAACTGATATTATTATCTTGTCCAAAGCGTCAATTTCTTTTTTTAAGTCCAGGTCTTCCTTTAAAACAACTTCTTTTGTCTCCTTTATGAACTCCAGCTTAATAGGTCGACAAAATCTTACAGATTGTGGAGTGCGGTTGTTCCAAATTGGCTTTCCCGATAAGAGCAGTAACCTTAAGGGAATTACTGTTGTAGCCAAAAGAGAGCCATCACAGCTACTTGACGAACTTGGCTCGTTAAATATTTGCTTAAATTGAGCTTGACCAGTGCTGCTGTCAAATCCATAGCTTAATATCAATTCGGATCCTAAAAAATCGGTGCTTTCCGCTTCCATAACAGATTGAAAAACTTCTTTTTGCATCTCAACAATTCTTTCAGCCGTATGCAGTAAAATAGATTGCAAGGAAACTTTGGCGAGGGACTCATTTGCTACTATTCCCTGAGGTCGGCATTTCAATTTTGCTGCTGTAATTTTGCTGTAATGTGGATATATGTCGCAGTTTCTTAATTTGCTTTCGTTGCGTATTGCATTATACTGCTCTTTTGTAAAATTGTTTTCAAGGAGAAAAGCTAAGGCTTCATCAGCAGAAAGTGGAATTGGGCTTTGGGGATCTGCACCTAAAATTTTTCGAATTTTTGCCGGCCTTGTTGGGCTTTTGATGCTTTCTTTCAGGACTGCAGCCAAATCGACATCACCGTGCTTACCAGCCGATGTTGCTGCTGCTCGAACGAGAAGATTGATGTCAGCTGTCCCATTTGCAAGCTCTGCGGCTTCTTTTCTTTTTCGAAATTCAGATTTTTCATGGAATGGCAGACGTGGACGTCCAGCAACGGAAGGAGTTCCCTTTTTTAAAATGTGATTTGCCACAAAACTAAATTCAGAGTTCAGCCACGCATTATTTTGGTTCATAAACGAATTCATCTTTCTATGAGACTTCTCCCACTTCTGGGCCGATTTCATGCAAAAAAAATTCACGGTTTGACTTATTTGACTCTCCATTTCATCCAAAATTGAATCCATTCCAATTGTGTCTACTACATGTTTGAAAACGGCATTAAATTTTTCCTTCTTTGAGCACTCTTTTCGCCATTCTTCAAACAAATCAAATTTTTTTATGCAGAGGTAAGAAAAACAGAAATTACTCTTAAGACGCAAAGAAACGCAAATTGAAATAAATTGCAAATAACTTATAACAATTTTATTAATCTATATTTTAAATTTGAAAGGGGTAAATTTGGGTATTTTTTTGTAAAAGCTTACAGAAAATCAATGTTTAAAAAAAATTTTACCGTTTTAAGGTTATGTAGGTTAATGAGTTATTTGCAAATGTAGCGACATAAATAATAAGTTGCTTTTATAAAACACACATATATTTACAATTCTCTTTATTTTCCATTTTGCAGAACTAAATTATATTTTACACAATCCGAGTAAATCGCAATTTAAGTTAGGCAAAAAAATCTAACCTCGCAAGCACATAAGTAGAGAAACTTGCAATGATTGACTTTGACGCACAGCTGTTTAACGGTGGTCTATTTTAAGAACTAACAAACGTCACGCGTCTTTCTTTTGAACCATTTTCTACTCAATGACAGTAATAACGAATGCAAAACGTCACTTTGATTTTTATTGCTCTCGCACAGGACAAGTGGTCATTTGACCTAATGTGCACTGATAAGAAGCGCAGACAAAGTCGAAGCTCGGATCGAAAAAAAATAATCTCCGTTATCCGATCGTCTGCTGCTGTATTTGATCTTCGTATTTCTGCCGTATTGTCTGGAGAACTAAAACAGAAGCAGCGACTACCGTGATATGAATCATCAGGTGTTTGCTATACAGCCAGACTGCTGCTAGACCCAAACGTCTGATATCAGTCTGTAGTGTATAGCAATCAGCCGATTGCAATTTGTCGTGGTGGTTTTTGTTTTTGTTTTGATTCCTTCAGATCGTTCCCAATGCTGATTCGCTTAAATGCAAAATAACGAAAAGTAAAGTAAATTGAAACAGCATGTTTATTAACAGCTGATATTGATATAATACTTTTTTAATATTTCTAATAACCTAAAGAGAGAACACAAAATAATAATGAAAATTATTCAGCTATAAAAAAAAAAACATTCATAAATTTTTGCTGAAAAAGAAACATTTTATTTATATTTATATATATAATTGTATCTATGCACATAATCCATTACTTTTTATTGCACCACTTATTAATTATGGTTTTGTTTGCCCACATTAATTTTATAAATGCCAATGCCAATTTATGGTAATACCAAGTCGAATAATAATAGCTAATCTTTTCTTAGCATTCAGATCGATTAAGTTCTCGGTTAATTTTGTTTTTTTTATCGACCGAGATTTTTAATAGTTTTTTTTAAATAATAATTTTGTTATTTAAGTTTATAATTGATCCTTTTCAATAGTTTCAATTTTTTTTTATCAATCAATAGTTGATATTTCCTTTTTTTTATGTTATGCTATTTAATTTTTAATTAAAAATTATGTTAATCATTTGCAACTAATTATTGTCTGCTTGAAATAAGACCAAAAAGGCTTGCAATTTTTTAGTTTTTATTTTATTTTATTTTTATTTATCTAGTGTCAACTAAGTACAGTTGCCCAAAATTAATGTAATAATTTCAATAATATTAAGTAAAATTAAAAGTAAATAGTATAAAATTAATTTAAATTAAGTTTAAAATGAAATGATAAAAAATAAAAAGTTAAAAATTACAAAAAAAAAAATCTGGGGGTATTCAAGAATGTTTAAAATGATCCAACATTTGTTGCAAGGATTGGGAAAAACCCAATTAGATCAAAAAGTATTAGTAGTAATAATTAGTAGTAATACAATGAACCACCCCGAAGTTTAAACTGAATTTTTATATTGTTTTGGAAATTAATTAACATGAAGTGCTAAGTTGATTTATTCCTGTTGACATGGTAGGATAATGACGTAGGTGTAATTTGGATTTTGGGATCTTCACACTGATAAAAAAAAGAATCTAAAATCAAGATTTTGGTCTCAGAACTAAGAACATTGGTCTTAAAAATGCGTCGAGAACATGAAAATCTTGAAATAAGAAAACACATCTTGATTCTAAGAACATTTCAATTAAGACCAAGTTCTTATTTTTAAGATAAAAAATTCTTATATTTTCAAGACCACAAATATTAGTATAAGAATAAAACTTATTAAGTTTGTAAGATTATATGTTCTTATTTAAAGACCAAAATATTTTGAATACTCAAGACAAAAAATCTCAAATTAAGATTAAGCTTCTAAGCATTTTAAGAATAATAATTCTTATTTTTAAATTAAAGTTCTTAACATGTTGAGAAGAATTATTCTTATTTTTAAATAAAAGTTCTTAGCATGTTAAGAAGAATTGTTCTCATTTATAGACCATAAAGTATTGAATGTTTAAGACAACAATTCTAAAAACAAGTGGGAAAGGCTATAGTCGAGCGCCCGACTCTAGGATACCCGTTACTTATTTTAATGAATTTTTTAATATTTTTTACTGCATGCTTTTAGGCACTTATATTTTTTAAAAACTTTAATTAGCCATTACCACCTTTCTGTTTGTCCGCTCTTGTTACGATTTAGTAGGATGATAGGTAATAATAGTAGTTAACGATAATTAGTAAAAAAATTATAATATCTGGAAAACTGTGCGTGTGGTGGTTTTTTGCGATTTACAGAGGCGGAAAAAGGCGTGGCAAAAATTTGAAATAAACTTGACCTGCGTGGGATCTATAGAAGTCTGTGTGCCAAATTTGGTTGCTCTAGGTCTTATAGTCTCTGAGATCTAAGCGCTCACACGGACGGACAGACAGACGGACAGACGGACATGGCTATATCGACTCGGCTGTTGATGCTGATCAAGAATATATATACTTTATAGGGTCGGAGATGCTTCCTTCTCCCTGTTACATACATTGCAGCGAATACAATATCCCCTTTTACTTATTTTTTAAGTAACGGGTATAATAAGACCCAACTTCTAAATATTTTAAGAAGAATTGTTCTTATTTGTGGTATGAAAAGTTCTTATAGCTTTTTAATATTTTATTAAAAAATATTTTTTTTGTTTATTGCTAGGGTATAACAAAATAGTGTAATATTTAATTAGATATGCTTTTCTCGTACATATGTCTTTGAGTTGTTAAGTCGGTATAAATGTAGGGGTGGACTTGTAAAAACATTAATTAATTTAAGGCATGCTTCTTTACATTTTGCGCCTACTTCATAAGATTGAAAATGATGGTCAAAGCCTTTTAGATTAATTAAGTTGCAAACAATATATATCTTTTCGTTATGAATTAGAAAATAATTAATTTTATATAATTTAAAATCAACACTCCTTATAGCTAAGTAGTAACTATTTTTATATTGTGTTCCCTCATAATTAATGTCAGTATTTATTAATGTGGGGGAGCCTGCACCGCGACCCTTTTGGATCTATTGTGCCCCCTTCTGAGCTTATTGCTCATCCATCAACCCGATCTCTCGCACGAAGTCGAGGACTTTGGTCGGATTGAGGTATACAATGTCGCCAATAGGTATGACATATTTTCCTAGAAGACTGCATCTGCGTCTAGATAGAGCAGTGCATTCTGCTAGTATATGCGTTGAGGATTCCTCCTCACAGTTGCAGAACCGGCAGGTTGCGCTCCTTACAATGCCCAATTTGGATAGGTGACTTCTCAGTCTACAGTGCCCTGTCAGCAGACCGGTGAGTATTCTGAGTCTGTTCTTTCCTAGTGAAATTGCCTGCTTGAACCGCTTAGGGTTGTAGCTGCCTAGGAGGTGTTTAGCTTGTCTGAGACCTGTGGTCTCAGTCCAATGCGACTGCTGAAGTCGTCTCTCTTCCTTGCGTAAGTACTCCCGAATTGTGTGACTTCCAATTCCACAAAACGGTTCAGGACCTATTAGGGGTCTGCTAACCCCCATTCTGGCTAGTTTGTCAGCCATTTCATTCCCTGCTATATCCATGTGACCTGGGATCCATCTTAGGGTTAGCCTATTATGCAATCCCAGTTGGTTTAGCTTCCTTCGTACCTCGTACACTACTTTAGACGTTGCTTTCGCCTTATCGAGTGCATGAAGGGCTGCTTGGCTATCGGATAGGATGGCTATATCCCTATTCCGATAGTTCCTATTGAGATTAAAATCAGCACACCTCCCTATTGCACATACTTCGGCTTGGAAGATACTGGTATATGTTCCTAGGGATTCATGGTATGATATCCGAGGGCCCACAACTCCAAGTCCTGTGCCTTGGTCTGTGAGTGATCCATCGGTGTACCATTTTATGGTGTGCTGTCTCATAGGATGGACCTCATTAAGTGTTGTCCATTCTTTCTTGCTACTCAGGTTCACTTCGAAATTCTGCTCGAACGTAAGTACGGCTGTCATCTCGTCCCTTGGTTGCGTAAGCAAGGGGAGATCACCTGATAGCAGTTCCGCGTCTCTTATGCTAAGGATGTGACTACTTCCAACTCCATCCCGTGCCATCCTTAGAAGAGTCGCTCTTTGGTGTAGTCTGATGACCACATGGAGTGGCGTGAGCTCCATTAGAACTTCAATGGCTGCTGTCGGACAGGTGTTCATAGCCCCTGTCATACATACGCAGGCCATTCGTTGCAGTCTTTGCAACTGTTTCTTGACGGTGATGAGTTGTGCTCTATCACCCCAGGCTATTGCTCCATAAGTGAGCATTGGCCTGACTACCATTAGGTATAGCCATCTGATTATCTTCGGTGATGTGCCCCATGATTTCCCGGCTATACTGCGACATGCGTAAAGTGCTCTAGAGCACTTTGATATCGCGTTCTTTACATGGGAGCCGAAGTTTAATTTGCTGTCAAAAGTGACTCCTAACTTGTATCTCTTAGTGAAGGGAACGATGACTGTCTTGGCGGGGTTGAGGTTGAGGCCCACCTCTCTACACCAGTCGCTCGTTATCCGTAGTCCTAATTGTACAATGTCACAGAGTGCTTCTTCGAATTTGCCTCGTGCTATGATCACAATGTCATCAGCGTAGCTCTGACATTGAATTCCATAGCCGGCAAGTTTCTGGAGTAGTTCATCTACTAGTAGACTCCAAAGTAAAGGAGACAAAACACCCCCTTGAGGACAACCTTTTGTGGTTGTGACAGTAACAGTGTTATCTTGAACTGTTGCCGTGGCTTGTCTAGACGCCAGCAGTGAGGAAATCCATCTGCTGGTGGTTGCGTCTAGGCCCCTCCTGGTCAGGGCAGCCTGGACAGCACCGTTAGATGTGTTGTCGAAGGCACCCTCTATGTCCAGGAAGGCGCATATGGCCACCTCCTTATTATCAACTACTGTGCTTAGGGTGCGGTGTAGCTGATATAGTGCCGTATCCGTGGATCGGCCTACTCTGTATGCATGCTGCGTTGGTTGCAGCGGAGTTTGCATCAGAAGAGTACTTCTTATCTTGTAGTCCACCAGCTTCTCCATCGTTTTCAGTAAAAACGATGTTAAACTGATGGGTCTGAAGGACTTGGGGCTGGTGATATCTTTCTTCCCTGCCTTGGGGATGAAGACCACCCTAGCTCTACGCCATGCTCTTGGTATATATCCAAGTGCAAGGCTACTAATCATAATCCTTCTAAGAATGGGGAGGAGTATGCCCTGCCCTTGCTGTAGAAAGGATGGTGATATCATGTCAAGGCCTGGCGATTTATAGGGCTGGAATGTACCAATTGCCCATTGTAACCGTCCTGTTGTGACTGTCGACTTGGCGATTTTCCAGTCGGCAGACACTGGCCTAGACATGTTTCTTGCATCGACTGTATCTTCTTGTATCGGGGTACTTCCCGGGAAGTGTGTCTCAAACAAGAGCTCTAGTCTCGCTACACTGCTGTTAGTGAAGGTGCCATCCCTTCGTTTCAGAGCTAAATTTGCCTCAGGCGTACGTTTTGAAAGTGCCCTGTGGAAACGGGCACCTTCGGTTGTACTCTCTATACTTTCGCAGAACTCGCGATAATTCTTCCGTTTGGCCTTTCTTATCTCCTTATTGTAGGAGGTCAGGCTTTCACGGTAGGAGTCCCAAGTCCCGTCTCTTTTTGCCCCATTGAAGAGGCGACGTGTGGTGATTCGTAGCCTCTCAAGGCTATCGTTCCACCAAGGGGCGTCCGTTTCTATGCGCTTCCTTCCAAAAGGACAGCTTTCCTCGAATGCATTTGTTATGCTGCTGTTTATATTGCCTACAACTCTTTCTAATTCCAATTGTGTGCGGGGTATACCCGTCTCTTCATTGGATAGATTGAGTTGTAGGGTCGTTTTAAACTTTTCCCAGTTTGTTTTCCTGGGGTTACGGGCTGGTGCGCTACTGTCTGTATTGACCCGCAGCTCAAAGAGGATGATTCTATGGTCAGACATAGATTCCTCCATTGAGACATGCCAGTTACTTAGGTGTGGCTTAAGGCACCTACTTATCAGGGTGATGTCTAATACTTCTTCCCTGATTCTAGTTACGAATGTCGGTATGGCACCGACATTTCCAATTTCTAAATTATATCTAAATATAAAGTCAAGAAGGTGCTCACCTCTTGTGTTAGTGTCTGTGCTTCCCCAGACCTCATGGTGTGCGTTGGCATCACACCCGATGATCAGGGGGAGCTTCTCCCTGGCGCAGTGTTCTGCCAGTCCCACGATTTCCTGCGGCGGACAGGCTTCATCGCCGGCGAAATACGCCGAGGCCACCACTGTGGTACGTGTGCCACCAGCGGTCTGCACTGCTATTGGCACGCAGTCCCTGCTTAGGAATTCTGAAAGGATGGTATAATTAATACATTTCCTCACCATTATACATGTTCTAGGTACCGGTTCTCTTTGGTCCCAGATTACCTTTGCGTCCGCTATGTACAGGCCTTTGATGCCATTGTTTACCCATGGCTCCTGTACTAGAGCTAGCCCAAGGTGTTGGGTGGTGAACATCCTGGCTAGGACGGCAGAGGCCGCCTTCGCACGGTGGATGTTCACCTGGGCTAGCTTAGTGCTGATGACTTGCGTCATCGCACTACAACAGCGGCTCCATATCACATGACGAGTGGGGCCGGGAGTTCCCCTCGTCATCGCATGGCGTCAGAGTGACGTCCGCTCCTTCCAGTTCGTCTTGCAACTCCTGGGACGACATGGCCGGCTGCTGGTCCATCTCCTCAACTGCGGCGGGATCCAGTGTAAGATCCGCCAGATCTTCGTCCTCGGCGAGATCCTCCAACATGTTGGAAGGACCTGCCGTGCAGACGCTGGATCCGCTCGCAGCCGGGGACGGCTCCGAATTCGGTCCCGCTGGAGGGAGGTCCTCGCTCGCGGGTGCGGTCATTTCCGCCATCTTTTTCAGTCCGCTAACGGGGATTTTCACGAAGCGGAAGAAAAGCTGGTGACCTCTGGTCACTATGTCTTCCTTGGCCATCTCGTCGATGCCAAGTACCAGCAGGGCTCCTCCTCCTTCCTCCCTTCTTGAGATGACTCTCCATGCGTCAGTCTCGACCTTGTTTTGGTTACTCAGCATAACCAGCAAGTCGTCGGTTTCCCTGTCCGCACTTCTCGGCAGGTAGAGCGTGATGGTGTGGGGTGACGGAATGTCATCCCCCATCCTGCAGTCAAGGGGTACGCCCTTCCATGAGTGTAGCTTTGTTGCTACCGTCGACAGCCAGTCTGCAGAGTTCTGGTCCGTGCACTCAATGACCAGGTGTCCTACTCGGAAGTGAATTCCAAGAAAGGAAACTGCAGTGTCCCATCCTGTCAGTATGACCTGATCCAGGATGGCCTCCTCAAGCGCGGAAAGGTCCCCGCGACTGAGAATTACCTGGGGATACTCCGCAGGCAACACGGCCACCTTCACCTTACTCGCGACAGCCGCGTAAGATGCGCGAGGCTCAGTGGGCGCCGAGGAGGTGGACTTCCTGGCTGTTGGTCCAGCTGCTGCTGCTGACGTGCTGGGGCGCTCATCCAGAGCTTCCTGCCGTCCTGATTCTGGAGCTTTGTGCTCTGCTCCTACAGGTGTCCCTGCCTTTGGTCTTAGAGCAGTTGGCTCCGCCGCGCGCACCCTTTTAGGGGTGTCGGTTGGCGGTGTTAGCGCACTACTCGACCTTTTGGCAGATGCCCTGTCTTCGGGTGTCGGCGGTCTTTGCTCTTTGGCCTTGGCCAACGCATCCTCCTGCGACAACCCCTGCTGGAGATACCGGATGTACCATTTGATCCGAGATCCACAGAGTTTACGCCTGTGGGGATCGTCTAGTCCACCCGGCTCTCCCAAACCTGGCAGAAGATCCTTCTTCTTTGACAGCAGGGGTCGCTGTGCCTGCCGTCCGTCAGCGGTTAGCGCTAGTCGCAGCGGTCGGGATTTTCCTACCGTGCTACTTTCAGCGGCTAGCGCAGGACGCATCGGTCGGGCAGGTCCTACCGTGGTCCTATGCGCTTGTTGCCGCGATTTCTGTAGACTAGGTCGTCTCTGCTGTTCCGGTGGCACTCTCCTATTTGAACCCGGAGCTTGGCTACGTGGAGGATGGTCTACCACGTTGGAGGGCCGCTCCCTATCAAGGTTGCGGTCCTCAAAGTGTCTGGCAACACTTTCCGCAGGGAGATCCTGCGGGGTTTTGAGATTTATTTTCCTTCTTTTATCCATGAATGGTCCCACGAGTAGCGCGACAAGGATGAGGTCCATCCGAGCAGAGGTCCGCATGCCCGGATAAGGCTGATTAGAACAGGCGGTCGCCACTTGCCTGAGCCCACCGTTAGCGACTGAGCTAGTTTTTGACCCGGGCCCCCAGCCAGGCTGACTCTCAGCACGGTACGAGTAACACTCTTAGTCCGGCCCGGGGTGAGATAAGGGGAGAGGATGAGGTAGGTACTTGTGAGGGAGTTTGAGGGTGTGTGAGGCTATGCTTTAAAGGCGGCAACACAAACGCCTTGTCAGTACGATGATCGGTACCCGCTGTTTGTCCGGGACTGCTTATTACGGGGTAGACCCGCTATTCGCAGCTAACCACCCCGAGGGGTGGCCATTCGCTATCCGCAACCCGCGACCCGCCTGGTGGCCTCAGCTGAGCCCCCTCCGAACCATCTCACAAGTTCTTCGGAACAGGTATTAATGTCAGTAACAAACATAGAACTCTCACCATAAAATGGTGTTTTGGTTTTAATGCACCATACAGTTTTGTGTACTTATTGTGATGTTTTCTTATTAAAAAATTTAAACGACATAGGTCTTCGTCTATAAAAGTTGATTTGAAAATAATATCTATTATTTGAAGAAGAACTGTGAAAACTTTCCAATGCTTATTTTGTAAAGGAATAAGATCTCCAATCATTAATGGAAGAAAGTGAACAAAAGAGCGTACTTCACTGGCTGTCATTTTTAAATTAAACTTTTTTAAATTTGCAATACTTAATGGATTCGAAATATTTCCGATTTTAATCTCTCCAAAGTTGAAGAGTTGCTTTCTACCGTTTATGACGTCTAAAGTTATAACTTTATCATTGATTAATGATGTTAATATATTACAGACATCATAAGCACATACACCTTCAAATATGTCATGCATTATGTCAAAGCAAAAGTTATCAGTAACATGAAAGTTTCTTAAATTATCAAATATACACGTCTTTAACACCTGTTTCTTGGAAATCGTTTTTGCGTAAATCCTCTTCATAACTATCCTTGTTTCTTAATGATTTTACTACCTCACACACATCGTTTTGCATTTCATTTTTTGTTCTTGAGCATGCTCGACAAAATCGTTTTGAATTAAAAGACTGAACAAAGCCCATTATGCTATTCACTGCTAAATTGTCTCCAACAACTAATCCAAGAATAAATCTTATTTTGCGTACTTTACCATCGGTAATGATTTCAATGCCATTTTCTAATTGCTCCAATTCATTTACAAAATGATAGAGAGCATTAACGTTACCATTCTCTTTTAAATTTTTCGAAGATACAAATGATACTGGAAAAATATAATTTAATTTTGATAAAAGATGTTGCGGCATTGATGGAAAATTCAAGTAACATCCGCATATTGAAAAAGTGTGGGTGCCAAGTGCATTATTGATTTGAAAATCGTCAAAATATAAAACGTATGGAAGGACTAAATCAAACTTGTGTAAGGGTAAAATATAAAGAGACACACATAAATTAGTTTAGTATTTCTTAGTCTTTATTTTCTTTTATGTTCTTATTGATTTTTTTTCTCTTTTAATTTTTTCTTGCCGAGTTCATTTCATTTCTAGCGCTGTGTACATACTGGCTCATTTTCTGTGAGCTACTCTTTTTCTTTTTCTTCTTCTTATTTTAGAGTTGCCAGATTGCTGGCTTACATATGCTTAAATATATATTAAGGGTATTACTAAGTTAATTTTATTTATTATGCGAATGTTAAATAAGTTAATTATATTTATAATATTCAGTTATAGTTTAGTTATAGTATTTACTTTTATGTATGTCTTCTTATACCTTACAGTTCGGCCATCCTGACAATTAATCATCTCGATTATATACAATTCTTGCTAGTTACTTATTTAGTTTTTCTGCTTCTAAGATTATATCTTTCTATTTTCTTATTTATTATGCAATTATTATTTTCGTCTTCTGACTCTAATTTTCTATTTAATTTTTCGCTTTCTTCGTCATCTGCTTTTTCACATTTTTCTTCATCTGACTGTTCATATTCTTCTTTTTCATCTGATTCTTGATTCTTTTCATTGACTGAATTCTCACTTTCTTCGTCTGATTTCTGATTTTCTTCATTGTCTGACTTTTCACTTTCTTCTTCTTCATCTAACTTTTCCCTTTCTTCTTCTATATCTGACTTTTCACTTTCTTGTTCTATATCTGGCTTTTCACTTTCTTCTTCTTCATCTGACTTTTCACTTTCTTGTTCTCTATCTGACTTTTCACTTTCTTCTCCTATATCTGACTTTTCACTTTCTTTGATGTTAATCCATGGTTTCATGTTTGCTGCTTCCCAGATTCCTTTGTATGGTATTTGTGTTAATTGAAATCCTTCGACATCTGATACAATATATCTATCATTTGGCAATACTTTATCTATTTTATACGGGCCTTTATATTTTGGTATTACTTTTTTACATGCTCCTGGTACACTTACAAAATTCTTTAAAACCACATAAACTCCTTCTTTATATATTCTCTGAATTCTTCCTTTGTTTTTATGTTGTTCATTGTATATCTGACTCTTTTCAATATTTTTTCTTGCTATGGACCTTATTTCATCAAGATTTCTTTCTTGCTCTATTTCATTTAAGTGTTCTCTTAAATAGTCAATAACAACTCCTCTTTGACTGACTCCGAATAAAACTTCACTTGGTGTTGATCCTGTACTCCTATGTACAGTGTTGTTTAGGGCAAATTCAATTTCTGGGAGTACATTATCTAGAGACTTTTCTGTTCCTGCGCTTGTTAATTTTGCTAACATCGGTCCTAGGCTTCTATTTATCCTTTCAACCTGTCCATTTGCTTGAGGTGACCCTGTAGCTATTTTTATGTGTTTTACATTATTTGTTTCCAAAAATTCCTCAAAGTCTTGTGATGTAAATGCACTTCCACGGTCAGATACAATTATTTTTGGACGACTATACGTATTGAAGAAATTTGTCAAACATTTTATTGAGCTTTTTGAGTCCGTTGATTTCGTACCGTATAGTCTTACAAACTTTGAAAATCCATCAACAACTAAAAGTACATGTTTCTTTTGTGATTTTTGTAGTTTTATTGGACCAAAGTGGTCAATATGTATTATTTCAAACGGTTTATCCCTTTTGGGTATGCTGTGTAATAAGCCTTCCTGTCTTCCGCATTTTGACGAGTACGTTATGCATTTTAAACAATTTCTCACATGTTCTTTAATTTTGTTGGTCAATTTAGGGAACCAATATGACTTTGTTATCGCATTGTAGACTTTTTCACAACCTCTGTGTCCCATATCATCGTGATATAATTTTAAAATATTTCTTTCCATATTTCTTGGTACATAGAATAATATTCTGCCTTTGTGTTTCCTGTAGATTAGTCCATTTCTCATTTCGTAAAAGTTGCTTTCTTTTTCTTCTAGTTGTGCGCGTATGCTAGATATAATTTCATCCTTGTTCTGGCATATTGAAAGATTTTGTTCGAAGGTATTTTCTTCTAAAACTAGTATATTAGATATTCTGCTTAAAGCATCAACATGTTGCATTTTCTGAACATCTCTGTGTTCGATGCCGTAGTCATAATTTTCTAGCTCTAATGCCCAGCGAGCAATTCTCGGATTAACTTCCTTTTTATTTAATGTTAAAGACAGCGAATTACAATCTGTTATTATTTTGAATCTTTTACCGTGTAGGTATATTTTAAATCTTCGTAGAGCGTAAATTATTGCTAGCGTCTCTAATTCGAAGCTATGATATTTTGATTCGTACTCTGTAGTTCGCTTTGAGAAATAAAATATTGGGTGCATTTTCCCATCATCCTTTCTTTGCATTAATATTGAGCCAAATCCAATTGAGCTGGCATCACAGTAAAGTTCAGTGTCGTGTTTGGGATCATATATAGAAAGAATAGGTGAGTCTATTAACTTTTGTTTAAGTGCTTCAAAACATTGTAATTCTTCTTCATTAAACTGAAATAATGCATTTTTTCGAATAAGGTTGTATAGCGGCTTTGCTTGAATAGAGAATTCTTTGATAAATTTTCTAAAATAGGTGCATAGTCCCAAAAAGCTATGCACTTCTTTTGTATTCTTTGGTATTGGAAAATTTGTAATTGCTTCTATGTTTTTCTTGTCTGGCTTTATTCCATCTTTCGAAATTATATATCCTAGGTATTCACACTTTTCCTCCATAAACTTACATTTGTCTAACCTTAATTCCAACTTGTTCATTGTTAATCTTTGAAATAAATCTCTAAGTGTATTCAAATGCTCTTCGACTGATTTAGACGCTATCATTATATCATCTAAGTATATAGCTACTTTATCTGCTCTGATCATATCATCAAACACATTGTTGACAAATCGTTGAAAAGTCGCTGGCGCATTTCTTAGCCCATATGGCATTTTAGTGTACTCAAATTGTCCCATAGGCGTTACAAAAGATGTATATTTAATAGATTCTTCTTGAACAGCTATTTGATGAAATGCACTTTTCAGATCTAGTAGTGTAAAAATTTCTTTGTTTGCTAGTTTATCGATTAAATCTTCGATCAAGGGTAATGGGTAATTGTCTTTGGGTGTAACTTTGTTTAGTGTCCTATAATCTACACACAACCGAATATCTCCTGTTTTCTTTTTAACTATTACAATTGGTGACGCATACTCAGACTGACTTGGCCGAATTATTTCCTTTGCTATTAAATCATCTATTACTTCTTGAACTTGCTCTTTTTCTTTGTATGACAATCTTCTTGGTTTATAGTGAAAAGGTTTTTCATTATTAAGTACTAATTTTAATTCACATTTCGTTTCAGGTTTTTCAGGACGAACGCTTTTAAGATAATATTGCTTAAATATATTTTGTAATTTTGTTATGTCATTCATAAGGATATTCTTATTTTTAACTATTGGACAGTAATTTTCATCTTTTAGATCAATATTCATTATATTGTGACATTCTATTTCCATTTCAGACATTTCTTGATCAATCTTTGTTCCTAATACCACACCATTTTCCACACGTTGATTAGTCATTTGTTTTAATTTATTACTTTCATTTGCTTGACTTATTTCGTCTACAACTTTTATTAAATCATTTTTATAAATTTCTATTTTGTTGAAGTTTTTCCCTATAATGCTTGCATATGAATTTACTTTACTTTCTTTGATGAATATGAATTTTTCTTTTTCCAAAAAATCTGCTCCTAATATAGCTGAATAATGCATTGTTTCATTTGGTACAACAAAAAAATCTTTATTAAATTCTTCATTTTCAAACGTAATTTTACATTCAGTTTTTCCGATAATTTTTAGTTTACTGTTATTTATTCCATAATAATTGTGAATAAAAGCATAATTTTCAATACATTCTTTTGGTACGTGTTCTTCACAAATCAAACAAATTGGGCTTCCAGTATCAATTAAGGTTTCTAATGGGGGTGTGGTATGATTAGTATTGTTTAAAAATATAAATAATATAGACCTTACGTATGGATTATTGGTGTCTGGACTTTCACGTTGACCCAGGTCCTTGCGTTTGTTGCAGTTGATTGAAATATGGCCCATTTCAGCACAGACAAAACAGGCTCCAGTTGCTCTCTTCGGCTTGCGGCATTCGTTGGCCATGTGTCCTTTAGAGTTGCAATTGTAACACTTAACCATGGTTGAGGTATCAGCTGCGTTGATTGGAACGTTGTTCTTCTGTGTCGGCTTCTGAAGATATTTGTTCTCTGGCTCCAGCTGGATCTTCTTAAAGGCATCGAGTAATTCATTTGTATTTGTAAAACGTTGCATTCTGGCTTGAGTGCGTAATGCGTAGTCTGGAATTCCATCTATTACATATTCTAGTAATTCATCTTGACTGATGTTTACTTTGGTCGACATTATTAACTTTTCATAGAAATATTCTTGGAAGGATTCATTGGTTTTCCATAATTTTTTCTCAAACTTGCGTTTCAATTCTAGTTGACTCTCACGGTTTTCAAATACATTTTCCATTTCACAAAGTAATTCATTGACTGGCATTGTTGTTGCATCGCTGCGGCTTTGCAACCACTTTGATGCTTTTCCTTTTATGCGGTTAGCGATAAGTGCACGAACGCTGTGATCATCCAGTTTGTATATTGACTGCACTGAAATTACTTGTTGCTTAAACAATTTTATGTCAGAATCATTTTCCATTGGGTCATACTCGGATATCAGTTCTTTGAGTTGTGTAAAATTAATTTTAATGTTTTTCTTCTCATCACTGTCACTATTATTCATTGCTGAAACTCTTAGCTCTCTTTTATATAATTCCATTTCCCGTAGCATCAAATCAAATTTCTTTTCTTCGTAGTCCTCCATTTCATACTTATGTCTTGCTTTTGCTTCTTTTTCTTGCATTTTCTCGATCTTGCTGCTTACGTTCATGTAACTTTTAATTTCACCACTGTTCTCGCTTACGTTGTATGGAATTTCATCATTGTCGTTGTTTACGTTGCCTTGCATTTCGTCATTGTTGCCGCATACGTTGTCACGTACTTTGTTATTGTTGTTGCTTACGTTGCCTTGCATTTCGTCATTGTTGCCGCTTTCGTTCTCTTGCGTTTCGTTGTTGTCGCTGCTTACATATTCCGTTATTTCATCGTCTTTGTCGCTTGCTTTGAATTCGTTGTTACTGCTTACGTTGTCTTGCGTTTTCGTTTCGGCACTCATCTCGTTGCTAACTTTGGCTGACCTTGAATTATCGTCGACTACTTCAGTCTTGCGTGCATCGATCAACCGTTGAATTAATTCAGATTTGTTCCCATTTAATGGCAAATTGTATGTTTTTAGGAGGCGTTTGAGATTTTCCACTGTGTACTTTTCGTACTCTTGATCACTCATTTTGGCAAACTTTTTCTGTGCGTGATTTTCTGTTGAGTTTGTATGTATATGCGCAGCGTTTTGCATGTACGCAAAAATGTCACTTAATAGGCGATTTTGAGTTTGCACCACTTCTGATTATTGTAAGGGTAAAATATAAAGACACACACATAAATTAGTTTAGTATTTCTTAGTCTTTATTTTCTTTAATGTTCTTATTGATTTTTTGCTCTTTTAATTTTTTCTTGCCGAGTTCATTTCATTTCTAGCGCTGTGTACATACTGGCTCATTCTCTGTGAGCTACTCTTTTTCTTCTTCTTATTTTAGAGTTGCCAGATTGCTGGCTTACATATGCTTAAATATATATTAAGGGTATTACTAAGTTAATTTTATTTATTATGCGAATGTTAAATAAGTTAATTATATTTATAATATTCAGTTATAGTTTAGTTATAGTATTTACTTTTATGTATGTCTACTTATACCTTACACTTGTATAAATTTCTTTTGAGCTTAAATATTTGCCCATTTACAAAATTACTTAAAACGTTTTCCTTTAAAAAGTTGTCAGTATTTTCTAAGGTGTAATCTAAGAGTTTTGGTAATTGAAAAATGGATTTAAAAGTAAATACTAGTGGCATAATATAAATACTAGCAAGCCTAGGTCCCAAAGTTGGATTTTCGTTGCAGATAATTTCAGTTAAATGATTGCTTATTATAAATTTTTTAGGGTATTCAAACAAATTTAAAGTATGCAAGACTTTTAACATTCTGTGCTCAGTTTGGATATCCAGAAAAGGATTTTCGCAAAAGTTTTGAATGCAAACAAGGTCTTCAATACTTTCTTGATCGTCAATCAAACTACGAAATGCCATTGATACGACCGAAAGCAAGGATTTTATCATTTTCTGAATTTCTATTACTTGATTTCGAGGCATAAAATTTTCACAATACAAACTTAAAGCTAATTTTAAAGCTTCTCTTTTCATCTTATTTTCTATACAATACAGATTACTGATATTTTCTTCATTATTCAATTTTTCATTTGAAAAACATTCATTATTCATCGATTTTTCGCTAAAAATATAATTGTCACAAGTATTTTTACTGTTTGATTTTTCATAATTAATAATTTGTTAATTTTTACAAAACTTGTGTATTTTTTCCAAGTGAATTCGAAAATTTCTAAAATCACAAAAAATTTGATTGCAGTTATTTTCAACGCAACATATCTTAAGGTGTTTATCTAGTTAACAGGTGGTATTTCTTGAAATGTGAAATTAGTATTTCAGGTCTTGCTACTTGTTTTTTACATAGGAAACAAGTGTACTTCTCCATTTTGACAATTGATTTAATTTTTAGTATTTAAATAGTTAATCAAAGAAGTAATATTTGGAGATTTAACATCAAACTGTGTATTAATATTGTAAAAATATTGTTGAATGAAGAGCCAACAATCACGGGAAGCTAAAGGGTAATCTAATTTGAGAACTTGAAACAATTTAAAACATACATCTAAACACTCAAGCAAAGATGGAAGTTTTATTAAATTCTTGTCAAAATATACATAAAAATTGCTTAAATCAATTTCAGTATATCCTTATTGGTGTTTTCATTAATATTTATTAACCGAAGGATAAAGCTTTCTTGAGCTTCTTTTAGTGTTGCCTTCTTACGTTTTTTTCCTCCGACGATGTCATTGAAACGAGCACTTGATGGCAGAACGCCATTTAACAAAATGGCGAATAAATAGTCTTCTGCATCTATTGAAGTAAATACAAATATATATTAAATAGTTGAATTTAACATTGGAAAATGAACATACATGAGTTATTCACATACTGCATATTAAAATTTAGAGGTTATTTATTTTTATTTTGGAAATTTTTAGTTAGAAACGACACTCATTTGTACATAAAACATAAAAAAATCTTGTAAAATACTTTTACCTTTATTTTTTGATTTCTTAGCGTCAGCAAATTGTTGTTTGCAGTGAGCATTTACGAGATTTTCTTCATAGTAATTTCCAATATTTATTTTGAAGTGATTCCACTTCAAAAACAGATTTTCTTTCTTGGTGGGGTACAATTTGTCGAAATCAATATTTATCTGAAATTAAGTTTTTTAAAATATGTATAATTTGACATTTATGATTAACATTTGCTTACCTAATCTGAAGCCCTTGCATCTGACAGTCTTGTCCAATTTTTAAGGAACTCAATGGAGTCCATTGAGTCCAAATCACTTTGTCGCATATGGAAAGTAGAGCACCACTTATCCTTGACTTCTTCCCAAGCGGAGCAATCTCTGTTTAGAGAGTCTTTTAGGGCAATTCCTATTGACGAGTCCACTTCGTCGGTTAGATCTTGCTCGTTATGAGATTCCTCCTCAATACAAGGTGTTGAACCAGCAGTTGACTCATATTTTGACTTCTTGCTCCGCTGATTGCGATATCGGCTCATCAATTTGCCTCCTGCATTAGCTCTTCCTTTTCTGGGAATAAAATAGTATTCCTGTGAATGAAAAAAAATTTGTTATTATAATTATTAATCAGTAATAAAGTTTGAGATAGAACTTGGGGTGTTTAACGAAAAAAATTCAAGCGTTTTCCTATCGTGTAGTGTAATCTTGCCAATATTTAGTTGTGCACAGTTTACCTTCATTGTAGTTTCGTTTGGAAATATGGTACATATTTCGTCAACTAATTTTGGAAAGTCTCTTGTTCCTATTGATATATTTCTGCGCACAGCGTCTTCAACAATCAGATTAACTAAAGAATTCCTCAGAAAGGTTGTCAAGTCGTTCTTCTTTTGGGCATAGTCTAATAAAGTTTTCCCAATTCCAGAATCATTTAATATATAAATTAAATCCTTGATAATAAACATAAAAAGTTATTTTAAAATGTCCTCTCCGAAAAAAAAATCCTTCTGTATTATAATGTGATTCTTACTCGTTGTAGCACTTTTAAATGGCTGCTGTCGGATTTTTCAGATACTGACGAGGAGCAGTTGTGATTAATCCAGTCTGCTACCTTTGATGGAGCTGACTATGTTTCGTCATCTATTCCAAACTGAAAAAAAAATATTTTAAGCGATATTTCCTTTCGAATCAAAATGGGCGCAAAATGAAAAGCTTCATGTAAAGTGAATAAAATATTGACATAACGATACAGTACGCAGACTTTAAGGTGAATTATTTAAACTGTAGTTTAACTTACCACGGTCTTTCGCCAATAAAACAATTTTTCCCGAAATTCGATCCTTAGACCCAATGGCGGTATGGCTTCTCGTAAGTCTTCCTTATCGCAACTTTTCAGACTTTCAAAAGTTATCTTGGCAGCTGTGAATTATAAAATTTTAAAATGTTTATTGTGATTGATTTGCAAACAATTCCACAAAATAGAACACATGCAAAAAAAAGCCCATAACATACACATGTACATAAATACATACAGTGAACCACTAATGTCTTCATACACCGTAAATTTGTCAAATTTGCGTATAAGAAAGATGTTTTAACGCGGTTTTTTTATATTATTCTTTTATTTACCTAAACTCCGTTCGAATGATACAAAAATTTCTTTAACCCATTAAGTAACTATGGAAAATTTTGAATTTTAATAAATGTCGATTTTTCGACTTTTTTCGTCGATTTTTAAAAAAAAATATTTAGATGCAGAAATATTCTTCAAACAATTCTAAGAGTGACTGCAAAAAAAAATTTTCAAAAATCTTTTCGCTTATATTTTTTATAATTTTTCGAAAGTCCTATAAATGACTATTTTAACCCTTTTTCCTACTTTTCACGCAAAAAGTGGCATTTTAGCAATTTTCGAAAAATTATAAAAAATATAAGCAAAAAGATTTTTGAAAATTTTTTTTTGCAGTCACTCTTAGAATTGTTTGAAGAATATTTCTGCATCAAAATATTTTTTTTTAAAAATCGACGAAAAAAGTCGAAAAATCAACATTTTTTAAAATTCAAAATTTTCCATAGTTACTTAATGGGTTAAAGAAATTTTTGTATCACTCGAAGGGAGTTTAGGTGAATAAAAGATTAATATAAAAAAAACCGCGTCAAAACATCTTTCTTATACGTAAATTTAACAAATTTATGGTGTATGAAGACATTAGTGGTTCACTGTACGCACACTTTCATATTGTACATATAAATGTGTCTGTATGCAAAAAAAAGGCGCCAAAAATGTTTGTGCATATATGTATGTAGCTTAGGTTGAGCTAGGTTATGCATGTATACAACAATTCTCGGAAAACACAACACAAGAAAAAACGAGCGCCGAAAATTACATGCAATGCATTCATGTGTACATATATGCAAAAAAAAAAAAGGCGCCAAAAATGTTTGTGCATATCTACATATATGAAAACATGTATACAGACATGTATATAAATTCACATGCGCACCTTAAAACACTTTATGTACATAGTATTTATGTATTGTATATATATGTATGTAGCTAAGGTTAAGCTAGGCTATGTACACATGTGTACAACAATTCGCGGAAAACACAACACACGAAAAAGCGAGCACCGAAAATTACTGCGTGCGATGCATTCATACATATGTACATTATGTACATTAACACATGTACACACATAACTATTGCATTATATTAATTTTCACATTCAATAGAAATTTTCAAAGACATGTACATGTATGTACTACATACATATGCACACATATATTTTGTATGATATTGATTTTCACAGCACTTAAATGCATAGTATTTATGATTTATTTTATTTATAAAACACTTTTTGTACATACATATGTATGAATATGTGTTTGTGCTTATGTACACATACATAGATGCACAAACTTCACCAACAAAACCAAAAAAATCGAGCTCCAAAAATTCACTTTACACAAGCTGAAAATAATATACAACATAATATTTAACCCGTACTCACCCTTCAAATAGTCAAAAACGTCCTACATCCGGAATTATTTAAGCAAAGCCAAAATTTTTTCTTCATCTGCTTCCATGGTTTCACTTTCAATCACTCGCACTAAATGCCGAAAATTGCACTGACTCTGATCGCTCTAACCGTCGACGCCGATAAACCAATGCCAAAACAAACAAAGCAAAGGAAGAAGAGCGAAGAACGCGGTTTTTCGTCTTAGTGATGTGCACATGCCAATTTTTTTGCGTGTCACGAACACGAAAGCGTGTGGCAATGAGTTGGCACGTACATAAAAGTTAATTCCGACACAGTCGTGATTTCGCGTGACGCAAAAATTTGGCTGACGTTCTTCTCTAGCAAAAGGCATTTACTGTTGCAAGAGTCGACGCATGAATATGACAATAAAGGAAAACACAACAATTGTTAAGGCAATATACATACATATGTACATATGTATATTATCTATATGTATACATAAAGTCATACATACATATATTGAAGATTATTCTGTGCTATTAAATGATATATGTATCGGCACAAGGAAGCCTATGATTTCTAAATATTCGTTTGTTAAATAATTGTCATAAAATAATTCTTTAGACGTACATATGTATGTGTACATACTATGTACATACATACATATTTACATATGCATATTTGCCCAAAATTTTAAGATTTTTGTTCTTGTTTTAAGAGAAAAAGATCTTAAATCTAAGATTTTTATTCTTAAATTACAAACTTAAGATTTTTCAGAAAAATATTCTTAGTTTTAGTAATTTGGTCTTAAAATGGTCTTATATTAAGAACAAAATATTTAAATTTAAGAGTTTTATTCTTATATTAAGAACTTACGATTTTTAAGATTAATATTCTTAGTTTTAGTAATTTGGTCTTAAAATATTCTTATTTCAAGAACAAAATATTTAAGATGAATGTTCTTGATTTTAGAATGTGGTCTTTTTTTTCAGTGCAGAGACATTTTAAATGAAGATCATGGTAGGGAGGGTATAGAAGCGATAGTCGACTTCCATCTCAGACTTCGCCTTCAACGCAGCTAACTATTCATAATGAGAGCCATTTCAATTTTTTTTGTTTAATATCGCCTGGTCCATTTTTTTTTTTTGATTTTGGAGTCTGTATCCCTCAAATAGTATCCGTCGGAATCCTATAAATTAAATTGTGTACGCTGGTCGAGCCATAGCAACGAACCCCCCCACACCCGAAAGAGCTACGGAACCAGAGGATCCCATCTCGCTATGTTAACTCGACTATCAGGGATCGCATCATTGGCCTACTTCTTTTTGTAGAAGTTTTGCAGATGAATTCTCATCGCTGCTGTCGATTCCTCGGGAAGCTTAATAGATTTTATTCCCCCCGCTTTACGCTACAAATGCTTATTGCAGAGCACCGACTGGCAACCAAACATTCCACTTACACAGTTTATGCGCAACGCAAAGACTCGAGAGAGCATGGCATATCCGTCGCAATTTGCGTTAAGAACGGCATTGAATTCGAACGCATCAAAATAGGACCCATTTGCTTTATTGAAGCAATAGCCATTAAACTCTAATATATAGACGCAAATAGAAATTCTCAAAACTTCATTGCAGTTTCTCTCTATAATTAGTTGACCTCCTCTCCAATTAGTAGACCTGAAAATCATCTTTGATACTCTAACCCGTACCCAGAATGGTGGAGCTCTGGAGCTCCGTAGCGTAATTTCAGATATGACAACTCAAATAAACACCCACATTCAAGTCAGTGAACTTAAGCATATCAAAGAAAACATAAAACGCACACACCCGAGCAAAATAAGTCTCAAATCGGGTTTATCATAAACGATAAACTCATCCACATCACTCAAACAGGATTCAAAAAGAGGAAATCGGCCATAGGCAGTCTATTACTTGTAGACCATCTTATAACCAGAGCTATCTCCCAAGAAAGCACATCTCAATTATCTCACTGGACTTTGCAAAAGCTTTTGACAGAATAGGAATTCACTCCATACTAGACCAACTAGCAGAATGGAAAACAGGCCCAAAAATAATAAACTACGTTAGAAACTTCATGTCAAACAGAAAAATAATAGTCCGCACAAACTCAGCATACTCTTCTTTCCAATCCATCCACAATGGCATTCCTCAGGGATCTCCACTCTCGGTGGTTCTCTTTGTAATAGCCTACAACAAATTAACCACTATGATCATCCAACACCCAAATATCAGTCTAAGCGCCTACGCCGACGACTTCAATCTCATAGTCAAAGTAAAAAACAGGAAAAACATTAACATCGACCTCCACCCCTTATTCGAAACAATCTGAAACTGGTGCATCTACTCAGGTGCACAGCTTTCAACCATCAAATGCAAACATATGCATGTCTACAGAAAACAGAACAGCATATGCATCGTGACGGCAGGAAACTTTTAGCTTCAAGACGTAAAAATAAAAAGACGCTTAAAATACTAGGATTACACTTCAACAACAAATACAGATGGCAATCACACACAGAACAACTAACACTAGCACTTAATCGTAAAACAAACAATTTTCAAGTCCGCAATTCAATTGCAATACCACTTCCCTCATCAACGTTACAATCATCCGCTCAATAAAATCAGCTATAAACACAGCATTTAAACTAGTCCTTGGAGCATTCAGAACAACACCAACAAACAACATTCTTTACGAAGCCCGAGTGGCCTCTATCGAAGACAGATGCGAACTGCTCACAGCAAACCTATTCAAATCCCTAATTACAGCGAGAAACTCACCTATTTTTAAAATAATGAAAACATACAAACCACCAAGAAAACCTCAATACAAATCAACCATTGACCATCATCGAGCTCAGTTTGCAACACAACATACCTCATCGACCTACAATCATAGTAAAGCAAACGATACCTCCTTGGAATCTAATGCAAACCTCAAAAGATACATCCCTTCGGCACTCCAGTAAAAAAACACACCACCTGAAATATTCCGCTCAAAATTCCTTGAAAAAACAGAATGAATACCACAGCCTCACTTGTATATATACAGGCGGATCACAATCAAACGGAACCACGACCCTTGCTATCACAACGGAACAAGAATCCCTAAAGACATGTCTCTTACCACACTACTCCTCTGTATTTTCTTCTGAAATCTATGCAATCGTGGAAGCTCTGCTTTTTTTTTTAAAAATTAAAGAGGGAAATACTGCAGATTCCCTCTCCGCCATAGACGCAATAAATAACATCAACAACTCCGAACATTATACATCCCTAGCCCGACAAATACTCACAAAATCATCTCCTAAATTCAAACTCCTATGGGTACCTGGACACAGGTATAATAGGAAACGAATTAGCCGATAATACGGCGAAAAACGCAGTAAATCAACCGAGCCCAGTTAAAGAAAGCTTAAGCATACAAGGCATAAAAAAATACATAAAAAATACCCACCTAACCAAAGTCCTATCCAATTTAAGCAAAACATCCAACTGGTAACAAAACATTAACCCAAACAAACTCAACTCCTACAACCTATTTAAATGCAGCCAGCAAAACTTCTCCCGAATGGACCAAATTAAAATTACCCGATTTAGACTTGGACACACAAAAATCACACACTTACACTACATCGATAAGAGCCCAAACCAACTATCAATAGAACACATATTAGACTCCTGCACCGCACACAACATCCACAGACAAAAAACCCTCGGCAACAACAACTCACTACAACTCCTCTCCAATTCTACGCCCTCAAACATTTCTCTTATTTTAAGTTACATAAAAGCCACAAACTTGTATCACTCTATCTAATGCTTTTCAAACTACCACTAATAGCTCATAAATCAAACACATATGTACATATCTCATTAAGCCTCCCTTGTAAATACACAGCCGTTATACTCATACCTTATTAAACTCCCTCTGTAAATATACTCATGTAAATACATAACCCAGAGCTGAAGGCCTTGGCCGCCATTGCTCCGTAACTCTAAGCTAGCTTGTAATTTTACATTATACGGTAGCTCTACATAAATAAGAAAAAAGTCTCAAATCGCTGTAACGCAGCAACCAATTCCATCAAAATGACGAGCCCCTTAAACACGATATCTGTCTTTCAACAGCCGAACATGGCGGCATTGATATCAATATTCCGCTAATAATTAAATCTAAATTTAAAAAAGTCAATGCTCTTGCATGGTCGTTTGAACAAATCCATAAACAGAACGATAACTTGACATCCCAAAGCACAGAGCTTAAACGGCATAAAAGACATGTTAATAGATAAGTCAAGAATTTTATCGGGCCACAGTCAAGACCGGCCTCGTACATTATGGGCTTTGACTCAAATAGAAGCGCAGATGGCAATTGGCCAGGCGTAGAATGGCTTGGCTTTACAAACGCCAAACAGCTCTGCACTGCAAATTTATAGTGTTTAAGCACTTAGCAATTCTATTTAATCATTGCTTTAACGCCTGCTACTTCCCAACTAGATGGAAAACCATAAAAGTCATTCCAAATCCTAAGCCAAAAGCCAACCTCCAATCCCTTTAGGGGTACAGACCCATATCAATACTTTCTGCAATAAGCCTTCTATTTGAAAAAATGCTAATGGAACAAATTAAAAAGCATATTGAGTCCCATCAAATACTCAAGCCATATCAATTTGGTTTTAGGTTTTATCAATTTTTTTTTTTTAGATTATCCATTAGTCATTCCTTAGCAGTAGCCAATTCATTTATCTACAGCAATTTATTCAGAAAAAGGGCCATAATTGCTTGTGCTCTCGACTTCGAGAAAGCCTTCGCCACCGTTTGCAAAAATGGGCTCATATTCCAAATGAATAGCCCGAATACTACACGTAATATATACAATTACCTTAGCTCACGCTCCTTCTATGTCAATAGCCCAGAAGACATAGAAAGATCTTTCATCCGAAATATAACAGCAGGTGTGTCCCAAGGGTCACTATTAGCACCAATTCTTGACAACATATATCTTGCAGATATGCCAGACTTCCGACAAGACCCGAACTCAACGTGAACAGCGCGCATTCAGCCGCTAGTTTACGCTGACGATATTCTTCTGCTGCCCTCAGGTGCATGGATACCAAGTGCAGAAATGGATCTCAATAGTTATCTTGACCAATTATGGCATTACTTCTAAAAATGGCGATTAAAATTAAATGCGAAGGCTGTATATTTCGTGGAGCCAGGCTCAGCGATATATACAAAAAAGCCAGAAAATTTAAGCCCAAACTTTATGTCAATGGGAACATTCAAATCCAAATGAAGAATCATTTAAAATATCTAGGAGTCATTTATGATGACAAACTAAATTTCAAGCTACATACATACATACCCTCAAGAAGGCCAAAATTCAACTGCAGCCAAAGCTTAAACCCCTCACACAATAGCAACAAGATCTGCAACTTACGCGCCTATAAGAAACTAGTTCAGCCCATTCTAATCCATGGTCATATAAGCTGATTTAATATAAAATCCAGTCAACTGGAAATAATGCGTCTGTTTGAAAGACGCATTCTAAGACGTGCTTTAGGAAACTCTTCCTACAATCCGCACACATTCCGTTACGTATCCAACTCCATGCTTTATAAGACCACCAAAACAAAACGATTGGATACCCTTTTCTTTAGAATAATCGAAAAGTTTGTTGACCTTAATCAGCACAGTAGAAATCCACATATTTGCTATAGCGTAGAACAGATCCGAATACCATTTGAGTATTCAGTGGATCACATAATAATCAACCTCAAAGAGAGGGGTATAATCTTTGACTCAGACAAAGTTTAAATAGTTATATAGTAGTAAGAAAACATAAAACAACAACAAAATGTAATGTCACAATAAAAAAACACTTCCAAATCAAGATTAATAAATAATATTCTAAATAATACGTATTAAAAGCACTAACGTCTGGATGAGCCTTAAGCGCACGGCAATATATAATGTAATCATAAATAATTTAATTTGACCTTGTCACTCGAGTTTAACAATAGAACAGGTACCAAAAATGTATTACCTTCATATTTAAGATTTGACCAATAAACGAAAATAAAAAAACAAAATGAAACAGTGAAATAAAAATAAAGAAAAATGTCTGGTCGCGGCAAAGGTGGAAAAGTCAGCAGTTGCAACAACCGTTCAGTGAAGGCCAGTGAGCTAAAAGCAGTGACAAAACCATACCAGTGAGTGATTTGTCAAATGGACACAGAGAAATTACTCATAATAAAGAATAGCGAAAAAAAGAGTGAAAATGGTGAAACACATAAAAAAAATAAAGTGAAAGATAAGAATAATCTAGAAACTAGAGTGTACGAACAAAACGAAATGGCAAGTACGGGAGTCAAACGCGTGTTAGATGACAACAATAGTGACGATGAAAGTGTGTGCGAAAAACGAAATCGTTAACCGTCTCTAAGCCTAGACGAATTCACCGATTCAGACGACACAGCGACCAACGTCGACGAAGATGAAAACAGAAGTGTCGTGTGGATAGAGACTGAGGAGTATGAAAAACTCTTGGCCGAACTGCAGGAGTTGCAGCAGACGAAACAGTGAAGAAAGCCAAGACCGTTCAAACCCAACTGAGCACGCTTGGCATAAATGCAAAAGTGAAAACCCTGGTCGGCAATCGATTTGTTATTCGATGTTAACAACAATGACGTGGACTTTCCGGCACTGGAAAAACAAAAGAAACCCAAAAAGGCCGCAAAATCAAAAGCAACCCTACAGTTAGCCAAAGAGATAAAAGAGGTGGATGTCGAGCAACCAAAAACTAGTCAGCCTTCAAAAGCTTTGAAAATGGGCGCCCTGCTTAACTGCAAAGACAAATTTGAAGACTTTAAGAAGAGCAAAAGCAGCATTACCGTTGCCAGTAACTGCAAAATGCAGCACCAGGAAAGTGCAGCATTTCAAAAACAGACCCCCGGTCCGATAACACTAAAACGCAATGCGTTAATTGCAAAGGGCAGCATACTGCAAATGCCAAAATATGCCCAATTCGAATTTAGGTTTCGGAAAAATTAAGCCAGAAGCGCAAAACTTCTGAGCAAAAAACAACAAGGGCTATTTCCAAAGCCAAGTCTGTTGCCTACAAAAAAGTCGACAGCAACATTCCCTTTTCTTCTTTGTTCAAGAATACTGAACAAAATCGTACAGTTCCGTCCCAGAAACCTCCCCAGCTTCCACAAAATGTTGTGATCAGCAACCCGGCTCTTCGGAACCATATGGCCAAGAAATTCGCCCCGAAACTACAACCTCTGCCACAAACATCCATAACCCTAGATGGTCTTAACAAAGATAGCTCTGCAGAACCTTATTAAGAAGTACCCCACTAAAGGGATTCAAACTAAAGAAGAGGCAACAAAGATAAAGCACGCACTACTGCTTGACTTCTTCATTCAAATAGTGCAGAAGTAATGACCACCTTAAAATGCATATTTCAAAATGTATATTCCCTTATCTCCCTAAACAAGAGATACGAATTAGACCTCTTCCTTAATAAACATAGACCAGACGCAATGCTTATTGCAGAGCACAGACTGGCAACCAAAAATTCTATTAATCTCAAACACTATCAATTTATAAGGCAACAAGCGCCAGCCACTCACACAGTTTATGCGCAACGCCAAGACTCGAGAGAGCATGGTATGTCCGTCGCAATATGCGTTAAGAACGGCATTGAATTCTAACGCATCAAAATAGGACCCATTTGCTTTATTGAAGCAATAGTCATTAAACTCTCATATATAGACGCAAATATAAATTCTCAAAACTTCATTGCAGTTTCTCTCTATAAGCGACCCAATGATCCTCTCCAGTTAGTTGACCTGAAAACCATCTCTGGTTCTCTAACCCGTATCCAGAATGGCGGTCATATTATAATAGGCTGTGATTTAAACTGCAAACACCCCAGTTGGCATGTCCCACTCCATAATCCTGCCCACCAGAAACGGTAAAAGTCTCTACAACTGCCTTCTGGAACAACCTAGCTTTGTTCCTCACCCAACAAGAGGACCTAGTCGTCCCAATAACCAAAACATTAATAGCCCATCCTCAATAGATTACTTTATATACTCTGTCGAACTTCCCATTGACATAAATCAACTCTGTGCAGTCACAAATGATTTTCCTTCTGATCATTTTGGCGTAAAATTCACAATTAGGCTTGGCGAATACTGCCTACTATCCGCTCGACCAAAAATAGTACATAACTTCAATAGAATAAATTCCCTAGCTTGGAATAAAATTTTACTAAGAAACCTTATCCCAATAGCCAATACATATAACCAGAGTCCGTCCGAAATAGATCACCATGTAAATAACTTAAACTTGCCCTAAACAGTGCCCTAGACTCCCCCAGTGCGATTCCTAAAATAACGATTTGTCCGTCTAAACCAAACACTAGAGCTCAACTTAGCAGGTACTGCCTCGAGCTCATCAAGCAGAAACGATATCTCAGAAGATATCTCTTCAGACATCAATTTACACTGTCCGATACAGAAAGAAGAAGAAAAGAAGAGCTCCATAGTGTAATTTCAGATATGACAACTCAAATAAACACCCACATTCAAGTTAGTGAACTTAAACATATCGAAGACCACTTAAAATGCACACACACAAAAGAAGTCTCAAATCGCTGCAAAGCAGCAACCAATTCCTTCAAAATGACGAACCCCTTAAACACGATATCTGTGTTTCAACAGCCGAACATGGCGGCATTGATATCAATATGCCGCCAATAATTAAATCTAAATTTGAGAAAGTCAATGCTCTCGCAAGGTCGTTTGAACAAATCCATAAGCAGAACGATAACATGAGATCCCAAAGCACAGAGCTTAAACGGCATTAAAGACATGTTAATAGAGAAATCAAGAATTTTATCAGGCCACAGTCAGGACCGGACTCGTCCTCAAAATCCCTTCAGGGGTACAGATCCATATCAATACTTTCTGCAATAAGCCTTCTATTTGAAAAAATGCTAATGGATCAAATTAAAAAGCATATTGAGTTCCATCAAATACTCAAGCCATATCAATTTGGTGTTAGGAATAGATTATCCATTAGTCATTCCTAAGCAGTAGCTAATTCATTTATCTACAGCAATTTATTCAGAAAAAGGACTATAATTGCTAGTGATCTCTCTCTC
>JAWNPO010000442.1:0-61662 GCA_035047525.1 Drosophila quinaria
AGAAATATGTATAAGTTAACACGGGCAACGTAGCTGCAACCAACGGCAGCCCAAGACCGGACGTGGAATCTGCGTCGGTCAGCAAATACTTGCAGTTGAACGGCCGAAAGTACCCGTTGGTTACACGCGCGCAATAAGTGACCATCGGAAAGCTGTCGCGAGACGCTGACGTTGCGATCAGCCGGCCAGTGCAACGGACTCTTGGAAGCAGCGAAATCGGATACCCTGCATGCGCGCTGGTAGTGACCGGCAACAGACGGGCACAAGGCGCTGACAAGGCATTCTGCTGGGAACGCAGCCGGCACATCGAGGCTTCGTGGGATTACTTTAAGCTAGATATAATTTAGTTCTTAACTCATTACGCTCAAGTTAACACTTAGAGTAATCTGACGGCCCTCACGGGTGTCAGTAAATAATAAATAAAACATATAAAATAATCAAACGGCCCTCACGGGTGTTTATTAACCAATCAAATTATAAAACAGAGACTATTTAACTGGCGCCCAACGCAATTAAGTACTCGCGTGAAAAAAATCTAAAAAGATTTTTTGTGACTAAAATCGTAAAGCACGCGTCGCGTGATACAAAACAAATTACATATGTGATGTGAAAAAATATCGAACAACCTTTTTGAGCAACTGAACAAAAATTGGTGAAAAAAATACTTAAAATATCTTGTAATGTGAAACAAGTGAACGTGAAAAAATATTAAACAAAAAGACATAAATAAACAACTCAAAAAAAAAATTTTTTTTCGTGCAGTAAAACAACGAAACAAAATTATCAACATTAAACGACTGCATCGAGGGAGCCAACACCTCAGCGACCGTGCCATCGGGTTTAAGAATTAGGCTCATAAATTTAAAAGAACAAACATGTAAGTGAGATGTTCATTATTCGAATCAAAAAAATTTTTAAATAATAAACAAGTTTTGAAGAACATTTTTGTGTCAATACTCTACAATATTCGAGTTGTTCAGGCTAAGCTGGTTTGAGGAAAAATAAAAAAAAAATAGATAAACTACTATTATTATTCTGGCTTACGTCAGAGTATAGGACTTGACCCTTTTATTTTCTCCTCTCCCATGAGCAGCGACGAGGATCTTATTGAAAGCTACAAGGAAACTTTAGCGGATAAAAAAATTACGAATACAAAAAGTCCAGACAGTTACAGGAAAAGAACAATTTCGCTAGGTTCTCGTTTAACACTACCTTTAGAGAGAGTCAGTATGTCAGTCACCCCTGAAATGATTTACAGCATGGAGGCCGCTATCAATGCGGCCCTAGAAAAGCAAAAGGCAGAATTTCGAGCACAAATAGATGCCCTAAAAAACGAAATGATAGAACACACGGTAGCTTACGCAGAGCCAGAATATCAGAGAGCGTTCATTAATAGGGAAATCAAATGTGACGAGCCCCTAGACGCAGTAAAAACGGTGCCGGAATTTGACGGCACACAAGCAAATTACGTCTCTTGGCGACAGGCTGCAATGGCAGCGTATGAGCTGTTCGAGCCATACGTTGGAAGTAGCAGACACTTTCAGGCGGTCCTAATCATTAGCAACAAGATAAAGAAGGACGCTGACGCGCAACTCGCGTCACACAATACGGTATTGAATTTCAGGGCTATAACAGATCGGCTCGACGATTCTTACGCCGACAAGACTCCTATACGGGTGCTGTCACAGGAGCTCAATTTTTTGAGGCAGGGAGAACTTTCCCTCACTCAATACTATAACAACATCCAACAGAAGCTCACGCTTTTGACAAACAAAACACTCATGACTCAAGATACGGCTTCTGCCACTATCTTAAACAAAAAACTCAGAGAGGATGCTTTGCATGCTTTCATCTCCGGACTTAAGAAGTCTTTGAAAACTGCAGTTTTCCCTGCACAACCACGGGACTTGCCATCAGCATTAGCCCTCGCTCGAGAAGCAGAGGCTAGTAACGAACTAGGCATATTTGCGGCAACTTTTGCCAAACACACTGAGGACAGAGTACAAAAGCCCCCTAGTCAGAGAAATTCACCCTGGCGTAGCGGCCCTCAGCAAAACGGTTTTCAAACCCAGCAAAGAATTCTCAATTCACGAGAGCTCAGAACCAGGACCAGGTGAACGCAAGTTCATCTAGTGGCAAACAGCGTTTTGCCCAGGCCCCAGGCTCACAGACCTTTTCTGCCCCAGAGCCCATGGACGTCGACTCGTCCTCACGTTTCAGACAACCTACAAAATTTCAGCAAAACAGAATTAACACTTTTGGAGGTAACTCCAAAAAAGCCCAGATGATAAATCTTACTGCCCAAGAGCTAACAAATGACCAAGAATATGAGTCAGCTGCCCAAGGCGCGGTAGAGGTCCTGAATGATGACCTCTCGGACACAGACAGTTGCAATTTTTTAGAAGTCAGTCCCTGTTACCGTTCATCACGAGAACAGTAGCAGGGCGCACGATCAAACTGCTCGTGGATACAGGGGCTTCGAAAACTACATCAAGCCACTCCCAGAGTTAAAGCACATAGTGCCCGTAGAAACCCCCTTCAACGTGAAATCCATTCATGGCAGTACTGAGGTCAAACAGAAATGCCTCATTCACCTTTTCGAAATAAAAACATTTTTTTTTATCATAAACACTCTTAGGGATTTCGACGGTATAATAGGCCTTGATCTTCTAAAGAAAGTCAATGCAAAGATCGACTTCACCCATAACACAATTAAAACAGACAACAGTTTAGAACCAATTTTATTCACACGTTCACCGGACGTTAACTTCATTCAAATTGACGACATCGACGTCCCAATCGCTGTCAAAGAATCTTTCGATAAAATGATCCAACAGAGAATAAAAGCATTCGCAGACCCCAACGAGGCTCTGCCGTATAATATCAACACTATCGCAACAATACGAACTGATGGGGAACCGGTATATTCAAAATTATACCCTCACCCCATGGGTGTCGCTGATTTTGTCAACGCAGAAGTTAAACAACTACTAGCGGACGGCATTATCCGACCCTCAAAGTCACCTTACAACAACCCAACTTGGGTAGTTGATAAAAAAGGAACGGACGAACAAGGTTTTCGAAAGAAAAGATTGGTAATTGATTTCAGGAAACTGAATCAAAATACAATCGATGACAAGTACCCGATTCCCACAATCTCGACGATTTTGTCAAATATGGGTAAGGCTCAGTATTTCACAACACTGGACCTGAAGTCGGGCTTTCATCAGATCGAACTTGCTCAAAACGACAGGGAAAAAACAGCATTTTCTGTTAACAACCAAGTATTTTCCAGAGAGCCATAGACGACGTCCTTAGGGAAAAAATAAGTAAAACGTGCTACGTTTACGTAGATGATGTGATAATCTTCTCTGAAACAAAGGAAGACCACATTAAGGACATCGACTGGGTTCTCAAAAGTCTCGAAGAAGCTGGCATGAGAGTATCACAGGAAAAATCCAAGTTTTTCAAAAAAAGCGTGGAATACCTCGGATTCATTGTGTCAAGGGATGGGATAAAGACTTCACCGGAAAAAGTGCAAGCAATTTCAAGCTTCCCAATCCCACAAACGCTTTTTGACCTCAGGTCATTCTTAGGCCTCTCGAGTTATTACCGCTGTTTTATAAAGGATTATGCAAAAATCGCTAAGCCCCTCACGGACGCATTAAAAGGCGAAAACGGTAAAATTAGCAAAAACCACTCGAGGAAAGTCGAAATTAAACTCAGCGAAAAACAACTGCAGACCTTTTCCAAGCTAAAAAATATTTTAGCTTCAGAAGAAGTTTTGCTGACATACCCGGACTTTAAAAAACCATTTGACCTTACAACTGACGCTTCTGGTTATGGCTTAGGGGCTGTACTATCTCAAAACGGCCGCCCTGTTTCAATGATTTTTCGCACCTTACACGACAGCGAAATTAATTTTGCAACAAACGAAAGAGAACTCCTAGCCATTGTGTGGTCCTTGAAAAAACTCCGAAATTACCTCTATGGAGTCAGAAATCTAAACATCTTCACTGACCACCAGCCACTTACCTTTGCAGGGTCCGATAAAAATCCCAACGCTGAGATAAAGCGCTGGAAAGCCTTCATCGATGAGCACGGCGCAAAAATAATTTACAAGCCTGGGAAAGAAAATTTCGTTGCTGACGCCCTATCGCGTCAACACATAAACACATTGGACGAAACTCCCGATTCAGACATGGCCACTTGTCACAGCGAGGAGTCACTTACAAATACAATAGAGACAATAGACAAACCGGTAAACTGTTTCCGAAACCAAATCATTTTGGAAGAAACAGAAATCCCATGCGTAAAACACTTCATTTTATTTAAAGAAAAGACCAGACACATCATACAATTCTCCAACCGTGAAACATTATTTCAATCCCTACTCGACGTGATAAAAGCTGACGTAGTAAACGCAATTCACTGCGAGCTACCAATCCTAGCGTTCATCCAACATAGGCTGGTCGAGGCATTCCCCTCAACAACATTCAAGCACTGCAAATTCCTCGCTATCGACATTGTCGACCCTTCAGAACAAAGAGAGATTATGACAGCAGAACATAATCGGGCCCATCGAGCAGCCCAAGAAAACATAAAACAAGTTCTGAGGGACTATTTTTTTCCAAAAATGAATCGACTAGCTACAGAAGTGGCACTTAATTGCAAAACTTGCTCGATGGCCAAGTACAATCGCCATCCAACGAAGCAAGCACTCGGACAGACTCCTATTCCTCTATACGCTGGGGAAATACTTCATATCGACATATTTTCAACGGACAGAAGATTCTTTCTCACCTGTGTCGACAAGTTTTCAAAATTCGCCATAGTACAATCAATAGAGTCTCGGGCAATAGTGGACATAAAAGCCCCTATTCTACAGTTGGCTAACATATTTCCAAAAATTAAAACAATCTATTGCGACAACGAAAAATCCCTGAACTCGGAAACAATAAAATCCATTCTATTCAACAACTTCGAAATCCATATCGCAAATGCACCCCCGCTTCACAGTACGTCAAACGGTCAGGTCGAGCGATTTCACAGCACCCTAACAGAAATAGCTCGTTGCATCAAAATCGATAAGCAACTCGAGGACACGGTAGAGCTCATACTTATGGCTACCATAAAATATAACCGGACAATCCATTCAGTAACGAATAAAAGCCCCATTGAGGTAATTCACTCCGCTCCCATCGAATTCGAAAAAAATATAACCGATAGAATACTTAGGGCACAGGAAAAAACTCTAGAGCAAGCAAATAAAGACAGGGAATATAAGTCTTATCATATTGGTGATAAGGTCTGGGTGAAACAAAACAAACGTCTGGGCAACAAGCTCACGCCCTTATGCTCAGAGGAAACGATAGAAGCGGACCTCGGGACGACGGTCCTCATTAGGGGGAGGGTGGTCCATAAGGACAACATCCGGTAGAGACAGAGGCGTTTTTCATATAAATTTTGTAGTTTTACGTTAAAAATAAGTTCGCTACGTTTATAATACCCTTTACATTCTTTTTATACAATTTATAGGTTAGCACTTCGGACAGCACTACTAATGACAACGTGGACTCTCACGACTTCCGTGACTAAATTTAACGACTACTCGCACTCACGCTACATACCCATTCAGGACGGAGACGTGACAATTTTTAACAAATTTGGATACCTAGGACATACGACCAACATTTCATCCTACGAGGACTATGCGGACAAGACCAGGACGGCTCTGGACGTGTTTACTACAGATCACATGACCAGGGTACTGAACACCGACCTTAAAAGAATAGGCACCCTTTTAGAGACACTGAGAATTCACCATAAACAGGCCCGCAGCATAAACCTGCTAGGAACGGCGCTAAAGGTAGTCGCGGGAACACCCGACTTTGATGATTGGGAACAGGTTCGGTTTAGGCAGGGTCAACTGATAGAAGCAGAAAACAGACAAATCGACATAAACGCAAAAATCCAGGAACAGATAAATTCAGTGACTAGCACAATCAATAAAATTTATAAGTCAGATGAGACGGACAGTAAACATTTATATGAAACTATTCTGGCCGAAAATAGAATAATAATTGCAGACTTAGAAAACCTACTTTTGACTTTAACATTGGCAAAAATCGATCTGATCAACCCGGCTATCCTGAACAACGTCGATGTAAAAGACCTCATCGATGAACACCTCACCAACGTTAGCATAACAAATATTTTAGAAGTATCTAACATTAAGGCCTTTCAAAACAATGAATTATTGCATTTCTTAATTAAATTTCCAATCCCTCAACAAGTCTGCAAAAAGATCAATGTCCACCCAGTTCAGGTTAATAAGATAGTTCTAGATTTTGAGGATGGCAACACGGTCGCTGACTGCAGTACGCACACCGTCGCCGTGGGAAACTGTCAAGATGCCGTCAGCACTAGCTTTTGCAGAAGAATCGAGTCAACCACCTGCGCCCAACAACTGGTGTCAGGGACAGTCGCCACCTGCAACACTCACCCGGGACACCTGGAGCCCGTCACTCTAATCGACGAGGGCGTGGTGATCATAAACGACGCTGAAGTGAACGTCGTGACCTCCGACGGAGATAGTCACCAAATCTCCGGGACATACCTTGTGACATTCACAGACTACATCTACGTGAATGGGAGCCGAATAAGCAATCACCTCGGCGCCTTGCGGAAGAACCCCATCATCTCCGCTATGACACAAATTAACGTGACAGCGTATCGGGAGAAACTCAGCCTTCCCTTTCTTCACGAGATGAGTATAAGAAATCTACAACATATTGGCTACCTCAAACAGGAGATGCTTTCAAAACCTATCATCAGTAGCTGCGCTACGGCAATCATCATTCTTGCCTGTTGCGGAGTCATCTGGATAAGCCTACGTTGCTGGAGGTATCAAACTACGTCAACCAAAGATGTGGACTTGGAGTCTGCCGCTTCGAGTACCGAGGACGGCCCTCACTTACCCGTGGGAGGAGTTAACACGGGCAACGTAGCTGCAACCAACGGCAGCCCAAGACCGGACGTGGAATCTGCGTCGGTCAGCAAATACTTGCAGTTGAACGGCCGAAAGTACCCGTTGGTTACACGCGCGCAATAAGTGACCATCGGAAAGCTGTCGCGAGACGCTGACGTTGCGATCAGCCGGCCAGTGCAACGGACTCTTGGAAGCAGCGAAATCGGATACCCTGCATGCGCGCTGGTAGTGACCGGCAACAGACGGGCACAAGGCGCTGACGAGGCATTCTGCTGGGAACGCAGCCGGCACATCGAGGCTTCGTGGGATTACTTTAAGCTAGATATAATTTAGTTCTTAACTCATTACGCTCAAGTTAACACTTAGAGTAATCTGACGGCCCTCACGGGTGTCAGTAAATAATAAATAGAACATATAAAATAATCAAACGGCCCTCACGGGTGTTTATTAACCAATCAAATTATAAAACAGAGACTATTTAACTTATACATTCGTACGCAACATGATACAGGAGACGATGCACAGGATTCGTTGCATTGGAAGTTGTGGATACCAGAAGGTTTGCGGTTAGATACGATTCGTCAGGCCCATGATAGCGTTTTGTCAGCTCATGGAGGGATGCAGAAGTCGATCGAGAGATTACGTCGAAATTTCTTTTGGCCAGGGTTAACCAAAGATGTTCGAAATTATGTCAGAGATTGTGACACTTGTAAGGAGACTAAGGCTCCTAATATGGTGCTTCGTCCTCCCATGGGAGAACAGAGTGTGTCATGTCGGCCATTTCAAAGGCTGTACATTGACTTACTAGGTCCTTATCCGAGGAGCAAGAAGAGGCATATTGGGTTGCTTATTGTTCTGGATCACTTTAGTCGTTACCATTGGTTGTGTCCGGTGAAAAAATTTACGACAGAGCCGATAACAGAGTTTCTTCAGAAAAACATTTTTCATTGCTTTGGAGTGCCGGAGACGGTTATCAGTGATAATGGAGTTCAGTTTAGGGGAAAAGAGTTCGAAGCTTTTATGACCAAGTATGGCATTCGCCATATCTTCACAGCACTCTATTCACCACAGAGTAATGCGGCAGAGAGAGTAAATCGATCCTTGTTGGCTGCTATTAGATCGTATATTAAATTAGATCAGAGAGAATGGGATTTATATCTCACACAAATTTCTTGTGCACTGCGATCATCGTTACATCAAGCTATCGGATGCTCGCCATATAAGGCCTTGTTCGGTCTTGAGATGATCACACATGGAGAGGACTATAAATTATTAAAGAAATTATCGCTATTAGAAGAACCACAAAGATTGAATAGAGAAGATCAATTGACATTAATAAGAGATCAGATCAAAAATAATAGCAAGAAAGCATATGAGAGGAATGCAAATCAATACAATCTGAGATCGACAAATGTCTCCTATCGAATAGGTCAGGAAGTATTCAAGCGAAATTTCAACCTCAGTAATTTTAGCCAAAATTACAACAAAAAGCTGGCTGCTCAGTTCTCCAAATGTAGAGTTAAAAAGAAATTAGGAAATGCATTTTATTTGCTGGAAAATTTGCAAGGCAAGGAAATAGGGACATATCATGCTAAGGACCTTCGTAGCTGATTCCAGCTAATCTTCCTCGTAAAAGTCGTCAGAATTATCTGGTGGTGTAATGGTTGCATAGAGAAATAAAACTCTTGCATTTAATATAAAAAAAAAAAAAAATAAATAAACATATCTCGATATACATAGATCTTTTCTTTTATAAGAAATAAATAAATAAAAAAATTATTAAGTAAATAATTAAAACATAAATACATAGGATATTAATAATATAATAAAAAAAGAAATAATCATAAAATAAATAATATAATAGTTAAAAATAAATAAATAAATAATTAGGGTAAAATGAATGAAAGGGAAAAATACTGAAAGCCAAAAAAAAAAAAATACTGACATCCAAAAATACACTAAAACGAGAATTGGTAACTATCGGCAACAGTGAGCGAAGACTCAAACCATCGATAAGCGCTAGGGTACAACAGTGGAGGGTAAAGTCGGCTGCGGCTGAGATCAAACCGAGCTTATATTCTGCTTCTTGTATCCAGCTTCCTTCCTTTTCTGATCGAGCTGCTGAACGAAGTAGATGGGTTTTGGAAATATCAATCCCAGGCTTTGAGATTTCAGAATTTTCTCAACGTATGAAATCAAGCTTAAGCTCCAAATTTTTAAGCCATCCGCAGCTTAAAAAAATTTTTGAAGGATTGTTAGTACATAAAATAATTTCGCTAAGGCGCTGGTTAGTATATTTTCGAAAAATTTAAAAGTTGTGAAAAAAAATAATAATCCCAGATTTTCATATCCCCAGTTGGTCATGTGCCACAAAAATTTTCTTCGATAGAAATTACCTTTGGATTGACCTATATATTGGGAAGGAACCAATAAGAGAAGTTCTCCCTGCGGGACTCCTTTCAAAACCCAGCACGGGAGACAGGAAATCTTCCCAGGAAATTTTGGATGTTGCACTATAGTGTCGTGGCAAATGTGGGCATCATCAGAGTTTTCGAGGCTATTTCAGCAGGGGAAAACATCGGTTTTATTGCACCATTCCATGGCCCAAAATCAAAAGAAAGAATTGGCTAAAGTGAAATGAAAAATTTCGCCTACAAAAAAATTTATCAAGTTACAAATTTTTTTATTACTACAAATACGACAAAAAGTAAAAGTCGTGTGAATTTGCCCAAAAAGCTAAATTAAAATTAATTAAATTAGAAGAAGATATTTTGTCCCACATTTTGGCGGTTTTTGAGAAAACGACGCTAACGATTTTTTTTAGCTTTCAAAATGTTTTAGTGCGTAAAATTTCGCAAAACTAAGACTAACTTATGAGGTATAGCACTGGCAGCGTGGCCTTCGGCTATATTGTTTTAAAACATATTATAATTGCGAATATATTCGAATAACTATTAGCCGATATTAGCTGTTAACTGAATATATATACATTTTACTTCGAATTGGAATAGGACAGCTGCAGCAAAGTGTCATAGCAGCCAGAATTTGGGAGTGCTACTAGCTTTTGCGCTTGGCATATGTGTTTGTAAAGGGAACCAGTGTTGCCAGACAGTTTGTTTCAGCTTGTACAAAAAATAAACAAAGTTGATAAAGATATACTGTCCAAAAAAAAAATTAAATTTCAAAATTTCTGATGTCTTATTCAAAAATTTCTGATATCTTATAAAAAAAACCTCTTTACGAGGTAAAAGTCTAGTGACGAAAACAGTTATATGCCCCAAAATTTCTGATATCCAATTTTGTGACGAATAACATTAAGTTTGACACATAAATTATTTTAAAAAAAATTTTTGCATTCGGCACTGCGCAAAACAGTGAGTTTTATTTGGTATGAAGAATTGAGACATTTTAGCGCAATGTGCCGAGTGCCAAAATTTTTTTTAAAATAATTTATGTGTCAAACTTAATGTTATTCGTCACAAAATTGGATATCAGAAATTTTGGGGCATATAACTGTTTTCGTCACTAGACTTTTACCTCGTAAAGAGGTTTTTTTTATAAGATATCTAATTACACATATAAAGCATGCTTTGATTTCTATATACCAATATATTTTTGAAATACCCTTTACTATATTTTTTTCAGCGGTGAATTGAGAATTATTGAGCAAATACAAAAAAAACAAAAAAAAAACACAACAACAAATGTTTTTTAAATAACTGGAAATTGTAAATTTACAAAGCATATTCTATGAATCTAAAACCAATTAGAAAAAAATTATAAATTTTGGAAATGCGTCCATTGAAAAATTGTTAGAAAATTCGGATAGCAAAATGAATTAACATTAATTAGCAGCAAATTGAATGAAATTTTTATTTATTTTTTTTAACCATGTCATTGCAATGAATTTAAATTGAATAATAATTGTGAATCGAAAGTAAAAATGATTGCGTAGATTATTATTATTTCCTGGGTCATGGGGTCATGAAGTGAAAAAGATGATATAGCTAGCACAAGGGGATCTGCCAACAATATTACTTGCAGATCATGGTCGGGTCGGGTGCAGAAGGTGTGTGTCGTCCGATATCATAGACCACACCACTGTCGTAAACATCTTTGCTTGGATTTCCCTTTTGTTTTTTTCTTTCCTTTAGCTTTCCTATACCTTTGCATTTTTCTAGGATGCATTTTAGCATCAAATAACCTTGTGGTTTTGACAGGTTTAGCCGATAATCATTAGGGCTTTTAGGGACTCTAAATAAAGATCATGTAGCGTGCAGTTGTGGCAGCAGCAAAAACCCCCCCATGCCGTAAAGAGCTAGTATTTAATGGGTCCCGCTCTGCTGTTTGCACTCCTGCTAGGAAAGGTATGTTCGCCCCAAGGATACGCCATCAGCATAGCTATGGTTATTTCCATGGATATATCTTTTTCTCGCAAGACATATGGAAACATTTTTGGTCTTGCCCTATACGTTACAATGACGTCTGGCAAACTCCCTTAATAATTTTTTTTTGGAGCTAGCTGGACGTTACATTGTTTGGCAAATGCGTGTGAATTATGAATATGTACATGGTACATACATAATTGCTAGGAGTTTCACTAATTTTCTTGTTCATTTCTATCAAGCTTTCTGGTGTTGTAATGGGGAAGTCAAACTTCGGAGTCAGCATATTACTGCGCTGCTGCTCTATCAGCGTAATCATTTTTGCGTTTGTATTCAATATGATGTCTGGAAAAATGGAAAAACAACGTAAATTAAAAATGTGTGTACGTCTTTTAATTGATTTTACTTACTCTGTATCTCCTCCATTTTTTTTCCATTGTTTCTAAAAAGATAGTGAATGTGTTTTTATATACTATTTAACTATTTTATTACGCAAATTACTCACTTTCAAAGTTGGAGAGTCGGTCATCTAATTTTTTTTTCCAATGTTTCTAAAAAAGATAGTAGATGTCTTGTAATATATTACTTTATTATTATTTTTGTGCAATTCACTTACTTTCAAAGTTTGAGAGGCGCTCATCTAGTTGTTCTAAGTAAAAAATGAACAGTGTTAAAACTTTATTTTATTTAGAATTGGTTATGTAATTTACGCACCTTGTAATTTCGCATCGCTGCAGCAGCATTTCTCCTCTTTCTCTTCGTCAGAAATTTTGAAGATGCGATTCATTATGCTGAATAAAATGAAATGTATTATAAATGCATAAACAAAAACAAAAAAAAGGTTTATTGATAGTAGGCTAAAAGATTATGTAACAGCAATACTGGAAAATTCAGGTCAGGATCAGGTAGTTGGAATAAACAAAGCACCTAAAAAATTTTACCTTCGATTTTATTCGGAAAAGGGTAGTACAGGTAGTCTTAAAATTATGCAAAAAGCATTTAAAACCCAAACCATTCATGTGCAAGCAATCAGTTGTGATATTGTGATTGACAAGTGCACACGAAAGTGTTATTAATAGTGCTAACATAAAAAGTGATAATATAAACGGTGATTATCAGGGGTGACACAGAAATCGCAAGCGAAATAGAATTTCGCAGAAAGCAATTCCGCACGGAAAATTCCGAGGTGCCACAGAACTTCGAGAGATTTAATTTTTTTTAGCATTTTCAACAACCTTTTCGACCTACGCTGCTAAGGGTTGACTCATTTTCAGATTAAATTACCCAAAGGTTTGATTAGCAACTTTTTCAAGTTTATCATTGCAGAACACTAAACTTTTAATTTTTTCCTTGTTTAATTAATAAAATTTAATTTATTTATGTAATGATTGATTTTGTTTAGCTGAAAAAAATTTAAAAAGTAATTGGCGCGAAAAAATAAAAGTTACTCGACAGCTCTAGCAATTGTCTGCCATTAGTCTGGCAACTCTTCGTGAAAAATGTTTTCACAAATTGCACAATAAGCTTAAGGTTTTTTTCGATAAAACTTGATTTACCTCAAAACAGCTATTTTTTTACTGCTTAATTTAAAGAAAACTGAAGTGGTTCCATATATATTTTTTAAATGGAATTGATGGGATCGGAAAATTCGAAGAGGTTAGAAAACAGTCAGAGGGAGCAAGCACCAGTGGTTAAAAATTTATATGTACAGGGAAGTGGTAGAGATAGCATTGATTTGCAAATAAGAAACAGTTTCGAAGGGCAAACTGTTTCTGCACAAGATAATATTGAGGAAATACTTAATTTTACAGATAGCATCAGTAACGGGGAGCAAACATTTTAAAATTTCAATGCAACACCACACTTTACACCAAAAGTTAGCAAATTGGTACAGGCAGTGTAATGTGACAAGAAGTCAATTACAAAGTTAACTTAAGATTTTAAGGTCAGAAAACATAAATGTTCCTATTTCTGCTAAAGGGTTATTAAAAGAAAACAACAAAAAAGCAACAATTAGAACAGTGAGTCCAGGGCAATATACACTCATATTGGAATAAAGCCATATCTGAGTTCAATTGAAGAGCAACTCATTAGTGATCTGAATTAATATTAAATGTTAATGTTGATGGGTTGCCACTTTTCAAAAGTTCTCAGATGTGTGTTTGGCCAATTTTAGGGTATTTTAGATATCTAAAAGATTCAGAAGTGTTTCTAATAGGTTCATATTCAGGTACCTCAAAACCCTCTAATGTTAACGACTTTTTATTTGAAATTAAAGAATTAGTTAAAAACCCATTCCATATAGGTAGTAAAGAGATTAAAGTCAAACTCAACGCATTTATTTGCGATGCTCCTGCACGGGCTTTCATGTGTGGAACACTAGGGACAAATGCTTTAAATGGTTGCATGAAGTGCACTCAGGTAGGGAAAAGGGTCAACAATGTGACAACCTTTTCCGAAAGTGTAGGTACAATAATGACAAACGATGAATTTAGAAATAGGGTTTACCTAAATCATCACTTGCCATTTTTTAAGGAAAACTCATTGTGCACAGAAGAGTTAGACTTCGACATGATTACTGGCTTTCCGCTAGATCCCATGCACTTCCTGGACCTAGGAGTTTGCAAAAAAATGCTTAAATTTATTATTGAGGGTAGAACGTTAGGATTTAAGTTAAAGAAAGGTTTTTTTTTTTTTTTTTTTTTTTTTATTCATAAAGTTAAGATTAAAGAATCAGCTTGTACACCAACAATAGAGATACAATTGAGAGTCTGCAAGCTGGAACCTCTGAACCAATCCTGCGGTACTACCGGGCAGTAATGCTTCACAGGCATTGGCATGGCTTAGTGTGCCGCTTCTGGGGGTGAACCATTCCGATCCCGCTCCATCCTGCGTAACCTCTTTCCAACTGTTTCGGCAAAACAGAACATTGCACTCCAGTTTGTGTCGCTTTCCAGCATATGGCTAATAATGGTGGACACCTCAATTCGCACCCCGAGGATAGCTTCTGCCTGTCTTCTCTCCGTTGCAAATTTAGGGCATACTACTAATACATGCTCAGCCTTTTATGAAAGAAAGTCAGCTCCCCGTGCTTCCTGCTTATCCACTGCTCTATACGTGGAATTAGCCGAGCCGTCCATCTGCCCTTGTCTGTGGCCTCCCATCGTCGTTGCCACGTTAAGAGGCTTCACTCACGTTCAGCCGCTTTTATCTCCACGATCTCGGTTGGCATCTGCATAGAGCTTATGCGATTTTGAATATCCCTCCTCTCTTGTGCCAGAATGTCGACAGGGATCACGCCCGCTATCACCATAGCTGCTTCTCCTGACACCGTGCGAAAAGCTCTGCAGATCCTGAGAGCCCCCATCCTGTAGGACGCCTCGACGCCTTTTATGTATGATGGTGTGCTGGTAGCGCTGGCCCAGATTTGGGCACCATACAAGATAGTGCTCGTGACCACGCTGTGCAACAGCTGGCGGCGGCAGGTTTTCGGGCTTTAGCATCATTCTACTGAGTAACCTGCTGACTTCTGCGGCTTTGATGCCTATCATTTGAAGATGCTCTCGGTAGCATAGCCGAGTGTCCAACATAACGCCCAGGTACCTGATGGCGCGTCGTGATGAAATGGTAGCGTTACTTAGCCTTATTGTAGCAGTTTCCACCAGCTTCCGGCTGCTTATGAGGACCGCCTCCGTTTTATGCTCAGCCAGCTGAAGGCCAACTGACGACAGCCACCGCTGGATAGCGTTTATGGCTGTAGCAGCACGCTCCTCGGCAGTAGCCACATCCTTGGCAACCACAGTTAATGCCACATCATCCGCAAAACCAGTTATGTCAACTCCAGGCGCCAGGACTAGGCGTAGGACTCCATCGTAGACAATGTTCCACAGTGTTGGGCCTATTACCGATCCCTGTGGGACGCCACTAGTGATCTTGTACTTATCCGTACCTTCCTCAGTATCGAACAACAGCCACCTGTTATCTAAATAGCTCCTGATTATCGCCATCAGCCATTGTGGGATGTTGAAATCTCGCAGAGCTTCCAATATGCGCAGCCACGATGCCGAGTTGAAGGCGTTTTTCACGTCAAGAGTGACCACCAGGCAATATTGCTTCGTGCCACCCTTCCAACGCTTGCCCTCAATTGCCTTCTGGGCGATGCTTGTCACCCGTGAGATGGCATCCGTTGTTGAGCGTGCTTTCCGAAAACCGTATTGGTGGTCGGAAAGGCCACCCGCACGAGATATGGCGTCATGTAGACGAGAGCATATCAATCTCTCGAATATTTTGCCAATATTGTCCAGCAAGCAGATCGGTCTATATGCTGAGGGATCATCCGGTGGCTTTCCAGGCTTCGGTATCAGTACCAGGCGTTGCTCCTTCCATGCTGCTGGGAAAACTCCTTCGCTGAGGCATTTATTAAAAAGTGTCATAAACACGTTTGCCTGTAGACTAATTGCCAATTTTAGCACTCTATTCGGAATGCCGTCTGGTCCAGGTGCCGTTTCATTCTTTGTACCCCGCGCAGCTTGGATAACTTCGTCCTCAGTGACGCTGTCGATAGGCTCACCGCTGCGGTCACTGTTCATGATGACATCATCACGCTCTGGCTGGGTTGGGAATAAAGTGTTCACAATGGCAGTCAGTTGTGACCTACTCGTTGGAATTGAGTTTTTAAAAGACCTCGTTTTCTTCATGACTAACTTGTACGCTTGACACCAGGGATCACGGTCTGCCTCCTCGCATAGCTTCATGAAGCATAGTCTTTTTTGTTCCTTTATGGCTTTCTTTAAGATCCTTCGCTTTTCACTGTAGAATGTACGTAGATTACCATAGGCATCCGTACCTCGCGCTCTGCTGTATGCGCGTCTTGCTTTGATGCAATCCGCACGAACCTTCGCAATGTGCTCCGACCACCAATATACAGCTTCGTGACGTCTGAATCCCTTAGTGCGCTGCATGCTCGCATCACATGCGAGTTTGACAGCTTGAACTGTCTGCTTGGTCATTTCCTCCGCAGTTCCACTAATGGACATATCGCCAATGGTGAGTCGAAACGCCTCGATGTTGAGTGAAGCAATTTTGTAGTGCGAGCTCGTTGACGTGCTGGGTTGTCGAGTGTTTCTGCCACCAAAGCTAAAAATTATGGCCTTGTGGTCACTCGCTGTGTATGCGTCGCTGACACACCATGTTGCTGATCTGGCAAGACAGTTTGACATAAAAGTTAGGTCGACGATAGAGCCCATGCCACCTCGGCTGAACGTGTGACTGGAGCCATTATTTAGGAGCTCGACGTCGAGCGACGCAAAAGCATCAAGAAGCACCCTGCCTCTGGCGTTGGTGATCGGTGACCCCCATTCCACAGCCCAGGCATTGAAATCGACGGCGACCACAGCAGGAGAATGCCCGCGGACATCCTCGACCAGATCATCCATTGCCCTGCTAAATTCTACCAAAGTCAGGCTGGGCGCCATGTAGCAGCTGTATAACCATACCCCTTTGGTCTGTGCTCTAACGTATCTAGTACCAGAGTGCAGCGATTGGAGTAGCATTGGACTTTTGCTGCATATCCAGATAGCCGACTTTTTTGCCACATCAGAGGCCCAGGCGTTAGTTGATCCGATGCTGTAGGGTTCGCTTATTATAGCTATGTCGATGTTCAACTCCCGTACGGTCTGCTTAAGTAAGTCCTGTGCGGCAATACAGTGATTTAGGTTGACTTGGAGTGCCCTTAACATTTTGTATTTCTGGTCGCTTCACGGTAGGATGGACATTTGAAGTTGCCCACAGCGTGGTCCACGTTTTCTACGCCCTTTCTCACGCATAAAACGCATCTGGGCTGATTTGTGCACTCCTTTGCTACGTGTCCTTTTGTGCCACACTTAAAACATGCGCCTTTAAGGTCCTCGGTGCATCTACAATGTGCTGCTATGTGACCATAGTCCAGGCATTTAAAACACCGTTTTGGTTGGCTAATGCTGCGGATGCGGCAGACCACCCAGCCGATTCTCACTTTCTCAAGATCTAGAATTGATTTGGCTTTGCTTGCCGCGACCAATAACGTAGCAGTTTGAGTGCCTCCGTAGGATTTTCTGATCCCTTTAATGTCTGCAGGGACCAGCCTGATGTTCTCCTCCTTAGTGCTGAAAGCCTCGCATATATCCTCCTTCGTAGTGAGGTCATCCAGATCGCGTATCTCCAGTTGCGTTTGCTCAGTGAGTCCTTTTACCTCGGCTCTCTCTCCTAGAGCATTTTCCACTGCCTGGGTAATCTCTTGGAGACCATGTGTGGATGATTTGCTCAGTCGAAGTAATAGGCTACCATTTTCAGTTATCCTGATGCCCTGCACGTCGTTGCTCATATCCTTAAGACCAGGATGAGACTTCACAGTCTTGAGCAGATCGGCATATGTGCAGTCGCCCACTCCCTTGACGAGAATTGCGTCCGGCTTTGCGCTACGTGGTCTATTGGGGCGGCCCTCGACCTTAGTCCATGCGCCTTCTTTGTTGATGGGAACTTTTGTTGAGGATTGAGTGTCGGCTTCTACATGCGGAGCCATGTTTTTGTCATGGCTCTTGCTCTTCTTGGGTGGGGTTTTGCGCAACTCCCAAGCTGGGTCCCTCTGACGCTTAGGGGTGTCTCCATTTTTGGCTTTTATGCCAGTCGCTTTTTTAACGGCAGCATTACGCATGGATACTGCTGCTCCTACCGTCGGCGTAGTTTGCACTTGAGTGCTTGCCAGATCTGGACTGCAAAGATCCATGGCCATCTTCTGGAGGCAGCTCAGCTGGATTATTTTCTCCTTCCTTATGTTGTTATGTACCTCTGACTGTTGAACCAGACAGTCAGGGTTTCAAGAACCACTCCCATACGAGTTAGCGTGCCTTTCAGCGTAGTTGGCAGTAAATCCTCATTTTTTTCAGGCGTTTTTGCCGGGCTCACAAATACCTGCGGAGTTGGTGGAGTACGCTGCAACGCTGAGCGTCGCTCAAAAGTTCAATGTTCCTCATCTCCCATGTTCAAGAGACCTGTCCAGGAAACCAGCTTTCTCAGACAGTTCCACGGCGGCCAAAAGGTTTTCCCTCGGCTTTTTCCCAAGAGTTATACCGCTCGTTCTCGGTCACCAGAGCCCCGTTTTATGGACACCGCCGCAGCGGAGGGGTTGGCGATAGTCAGATACGTGACCTTCTGTCCCTATCTGCACTGAGAAGACTGGTTTTATGCTCCGAAACGTCCAATTGTAAAATTCAAATATTTGAATTTACTGGTCAGTTTGCAAATTTAATTTCACCTGAAAGTATGCAATGCTTTTTTAATTCAGGAACTCAAATGGTGCTGTTAACGATCTGTTAACTGCAGCGCTTGACAACTCTATGCACAGCTGTTTTTACAAGCTTGCAGTGGAAGTTGACAATAATATCGGCGGGAGTAATTTTATTGTTTTGCTTTGAGGCAAAGACAAAAAACAACAAAAAACAAGACTGGAAGCCTGGAGGGGGCCGAAAAGCCTCTCACCCTCCCCTCGCCTTGGACTTGAACCGAGGATCAGCGCAGCCAACACCACGAAGTCCGCCCAGATGGCGATCTTGTCTTCAATTCGCAGTCGCAGGGTATGTGTTTGCACTTGACACAGGGCCTTGCACTGACTTTCTTCCGGTTTTTTTCAGTTCGTAAGCACTTTATTATCGGAAAAACAGGAGCTACTCAAAACACAACCGCGCACTTTGAAGGTATACCAGGTTTGAATTTAGTTGAAAAAATGCTTGAACATTTTGTGAAGCAATTCACTACAGTTTATCCACCAGTATCTTTAACCTATAATGTTCACAACGTTCTTCATTTCGTAGACTGTGTTAGAGAACAAGGCCATACAACAGAGTTTAAGTTATGATTGAGAATTAAAAAAGTAAGAAGGGGGGGGAAAAAAAAAGAGGGAAAATTTCAGGGGAAAGGAGGAGTAGAGGGGAGAATATTTTTATCAAGAAAAGTCGAGAGGGGGGAGGGGGGGGGGAGAGGTTGAGGGGGGAAGATGGGGATGGGGAGGAAAAGGTTCACGAGAAATATAGGAAAATATTCGTTGGCTTGGTTTTATTGAAAAAAAAAAAAAAGCGGGGGGGGAAAAATAAATTTGTATTTGTAAAATTAAATTAAAAAAAATAATAATAAAAAAAAAACTTTTGTGTTTTTTTTTTAACGGATGGGGGGGAGGTAAGAGAGGAAAGGCAGTTGGTAGAAAAAAATAAAAAAAAAAAGGTTGTGTTTCTACTATAATAAAAAAAAATAAGTAAAAGTATAAAAAAGTTTATATTAGTTATGTTAATAAAAAAGGGGTGGTGTGGGGAGAGGGAGGAGGAGCCGGAGAATTAAAAGGGGGGCGGGGGGGGGAGGGGGAAAAGAGGGGAGGAACCGAGGGGTTATCCCAAAAAAAAAGATTATATTTTTATTTTTACTATATAATTCGAAAAAGAGGGAAAGAGAAAGGGAGGGGGTAAAAAAAAAAGGAGAAAAGAAAAAAAAAATATAAATAATTATAAATAAGGGGAGGAGCGCTCCTGATAAAAAGAGGATAGTGAGAAATCGATAGGTAGGAGGGAAGGGGGGGAGGAATTTTGACGGTCGGGCGGGTTGAGAAGAAAGGGGGGTGAGGAGCACGGGGGGGGAGGACACTCCCCCGGCGGGCCCCACTCAATATAAGGACTTACTAATAGGAGAATAAGATATTTATTTAATTATCTATCTTTGCTTAATTTGGTTTTTTTTTTTTTTAGAGTAGAGAGACAACAGGGGGAGGAGAGAGGGGGGGGGGAAAAAAAAAAAAAAAAAAAATAAAAAAAAAAAAAAAAAAAAAAAAAAAAAATAAGAAAAAAAAAAATAAAAATAAAAAATAAAAAAAAAATAAATATAAATAAAAAAAAATAATAAATAATAAATTAATAAATGTATATAAATTAGTTTAGTTGCAGTCGTGGATTTGTGTGGATGTTGGTAATTGGGCATTAAATAAGCATTTCGATATTGCAGCAAATGTATAAGGAATATGCTGATGCTTATTTATACATATGTATGTGTGTGTGCGTCGTTATTTATTTATTGAATTATCAGGGAAGTGCACTGCTTGGTGGGTCCAAACGCCACAGTAAGCGTACTGGGGTGTTTAATTTATACTTTCGGCTTCTGCCTCTTATTGCCTCTCTTTATAGTTTTTTCGGAAAGAAAAGATTTTAAATGGCATAAAAACCTTGTGGCCACCCAGAGGCGGTGGCCAATCGCTCCTCCGGTGGCTCCCTCCTGCGACTTTTTTCTAGCCAAATCCAACTCTGTCGGCGGTTGGTTGCTGCAACATTTATTGCTTGCCGCTGTAAGGGGACTCTTGCTCGCCCGAGGGAGTGTGGTGTCTAGCTAAGGTGGAAGTTCGATTTCGAACTGAAACCATGGCTAGAGGTATACTTGGCGGCTAAGGATAAAACGCTATGGGGTGGCCCCCCAGAAAGTAATTAGCCAACCCCGTCATCCTGTATGACATTATGGAGGAGGCTATTAAGGACGCAACTCGGGCTGGGATATCAGCCCAAACGTCGGTGGGAGGCGTGACTGCTACCATCGGCGGGCACGGTGAGGAGCAATCCTCTCTGCGTGTCGCCAGCGGTCACTCATCGAGAGCAGCAACCCCGCTGCAAAGACAGGACGGAGTGGTGCTGGAACCCCTGGTTACTGACACGGAGTTCGTGCTCACAGGCCCATCACTGACGTATTCAGAGCTAGCGCAAGCGTTGGCTCGAATGCCGTTAAATGATGAGCCACAGGACACGGACTCCGTCTACGTGACCCCGGTTTCAGACCCAGAAAATAGGCAATCCAGCCCAGCCGAACGCCGGCGCAAACAGCGCTCCGGATACAAGGCCGCACTCAAGTTCCTTAGGGGACTTGAAGGCCGCAGTCCGGAGACGCTGACCACGCAGGAGACTAGGCTCAAGAAAAAGCACGAGTACAACGTGCGGAGATTTGAGAGGTTAGCTAATGCTAGCAGCACTCAGGTCGACGCACAAAGTACGAGTGCAAAGCCAGTGGCCACAGGGACTGCAAGCACGCAAGCTGCAGCCACTTCGAGCAGGAAGGAAACTCCCTCCACATCGAAGACGGCTGTAGCACCGGTGCCCAACTCCCAGGCCACTGAGACAGCTGCTCCGACCAAACCCACCAAGAAGGAGGGACCGGTCGGGAAGCGAAAGGACCCCTCTGCCAGCAAAAGGCAGAGATCGGACGACTCAGGGAAGGCGTCGGATAGCAAACGGCTGCGCCCAGAAGGAATTCTGGCCAGCCTCAGCTCCAAGCCGGAACTGCAGGTAGTCATTATCGACAGGAACGACCCGGAAGGGAAGTTCACAGTCGAGAACTGGCTCAAGCTGGAGGAGAAGATCAACCAGGCACTACATGACGCCATGTGCCGGCCAGTGAATCCGTTCCTGGCCGAGATCGATGGCATCAGGTGGTTTAAGGGCGCCAAAGCTGTGGCTTGTGCCAACGAGGAATCCTTGCAGTTCCTTAAAGACACTATCCACAGCGTTGGTGAACTTTGGCCTGGTGCGAAGATTGACGTCGTTCCCACAGACCAAGTCCCTGAGCGAACGATCATTAAGGTTTGGATCCCACCTCCAATCATGGAGGATCGAACCATTCTGGACATGATCAAACGCCAGAACAAGGACTGTGTCACAGAGGATTGGACGATCAAGAGGGGATTGGCCCGTGACAAAGGAAACGGCAAGGAGCTCTGGATCAGCATTGGTCCAGAATCCAAGAGCCACCTCCTGCGGAAGCAAGGCCAGCTGAAGATGGGAATGGGTTGCCTCAAAGCATTCATACCCGGAGGCAAGGAGGACGTTAAGGATGTTAGGTCAACCGGAGAGACTGAAAGTGGTACAGATTAATCTGCATCACTCTAGTGTCCCTTCGATTGACCTACTACGGTATATGGACAAGGAGGGGGTGGACGTGGCTCTCTTCCAGGAACCCTGGATCGTACGAGACAGGGTTTGTGGACTGAGTTCTCGCGGATACCATCTCCTTGTCCCACTTACTGTGGGTAAGTCAAGAACCTGTATCGTGATAAGGGCTGGACTTAATGTTATCTTCTCTTCTCGTTACAGTAGCAGCGACCTGACGGTAGAACTATGCGAGCGAAGGAACGGGCCCAACCTATACCTGGTCTCGGCATACCGTATGAGGAAAAAGACCCGCCATCGAACAATGTCAAAGCCCTCATTCAGCACGCGCAGAAGGAGGGTATCGACGTTATCCTTGGATGCGACGCTAATGCTCACCACACCCTGTGGGGAAGCACGGACACCAATGATAGGGGGGAGTCGCTGCTAGAGTTCGCATTACTCACGAACCTTGTTGTGTGTAACAGGGGTAATCACCCCACTTTCCGCAACAAGAACCGTGCAGAGGTTATTGATGTAACCCTAGCGACCAACAGCTACTCCCTATGTATAAATAACTGGCACGTATCCAAAGAGTGCTCTTTTTCAGATCACTCCAGGATAGTGTTTGAAGTTAGATGGCCCCGCGAGGAAAAGTTGCCTTTCAGGAACCCAAAAAGAACGGACTGGGACGAGTTCTCACGGTATGTCAGCGACTCTCTTCCAAACCATCCAGTGGAACGGGTGAGCCACCCTGACATTCTGGAGAGCTCAACCCAGATCGTAACAAAAGCACTTTGTACAGCCTTTCTCAAATCCTGCCCTGTCAGCCGAACACCAAAGCCCAATCGCAGCACGTGGTGGACATCGGAGCTTGGCCAGATTAGGAAGGAAACGAGAAGACTGTACAACAGAGCAAAGGTAGGAAATTGTCGAGGTGACTGGAACGCCTATCACCTTGGCTTCAAAATTTTCAAAAAGAAATGCAAAAGAGCCAAAAGAGACTCATGGGCCGCCTTCTGCGAGGATCTGACTAGTACCACTGAGGCGTCCAGACTTCGGAGGCTGCTAGCAAAGGATCCGGCCAAACCCGGTCTCTTGTGCGACCAGGACGGCAATTTCGCGAAGGACAGCCAAGAGTCTCTGCAACTCCTCATGAACACTCACTTCCCGGGTTGCCTGGCAGCTGATGACGATAGTGGTACCTCTACTCTCACTATCAGCGGGGAACCGGGTGGAGAGATAAGCATGGAGAGTAAGGCGACAATAGACGATATCGTTAGTGAAGAAAAGATAATCTGGGCTATCATGTCATTCCACCCCTACAAGTCTGCTGGACCGGATGATATCAGACCAGTCATGCTGCAGACAGTGTGTCAACACCTCCTGCCATGGCTCCTAGAAATCTTCAGGGGATGCCTCGTCACGGGAGAGAAGTGAGAGTGGCCTTCATTCCCAAGGCAGGAAAGATAAACCACTGCTCACCAAAAGACTACAGACCCATCAGTCTATCCTCGCTTTTACTAAAAACGCTGGAACGAGTCTTAGATCTGTACCTAAGAACTAAGCTTACACCTCAAGTTTTTAGCGGGGCTCAACATGGCTATCTCAAAGGCAGATCAGTTGAGACCGCACTACATGAGGTAGTTGGCGCAATAGAAAGATCCTTGCAGAGAAAGGAGTTTGCGTTGGCGGCCTTTCTTGATATAGAAGGTGCCTTCAACAATGTCAGGATCGAGTCAATAACGACTGCTTTAGTCAAAATTGGCTCACACCCGACGATCACCCAATGGCTTGGCAATATGCTTCACTGCAGGGTGATCAATGCCCAGCTCTGCACCTCGACAATAAGAAGGAAGGCTACGAGAGGTACCCCACAGGGGGAGTCATTTCTCCCCTTATGTGGAATCTTGTTCTTAATAGCCTTCTGTTAAGACTAAAACATACAGGATGCAACGTCACAGCCTATGCGGACGACCTTGTTCTACTGATAACTGGCAAATTTCTGCCCACAATCAGTGAACTTATGGAAAACGCACTGGGCCTGACGCTGCGTTGGGCAGAAAAGAACGGTCTGGGGGCAAACCCACAAAAGACTGAACTCGTTCTGTTCACAAGGAAGACTAAGATAGAGAGCTTCAGACTTCCTGCACTAGGAGGAACGCAGCTAAAGCTATCAAAGGAGGCAAAGTACCTGGGAGTAATCCTCGACTCCAAACTCTCCTGGAAGAGAAACTCGGAGGAGAGGATGAAAAAGGCATTACAAGCCTTCTATGTATGCAAGAAAACGTTTGGGAAAAGATGGAAACTGCAGCCGCGAATCATTCACTGGTTCTACACTGCAGTCGTCAGACCCATCTTAACCTATGGAGCTCTGGTATGGTGGGAAGCTGCTCGCACTGTCTCTCACCTACGAAATCTCCAAAAGGTGCAAAGAATTGCTTGCTTGGGGATCACAGGGTGTGTACGCTCTACCCCTCAAGCGGCCCTGGATGTTATACTGAACTTGGACCCAATAGGCGTATTCCTACAGCACTCGGCAGCAAGGAGCGCAGTCAGGCTGAGGGCGCTGAGCCTCCTCAAGTCGGGTGCCAAAGGGCACAGCACTATCCTACTCTCGGTAGGACACACAGCTGTGGCTGAGGAGTACGACTATTTTGTCCAAGAACACAAATGGAATGACAGCTTCACAGCAGTCATCCCGGATAGGACAGAATGGCAGCATGAAACCCCTCTAAGGCGGAACGAGCTGTCGTTCTATACAGATGGATCAAAGACGGAAGAAGGCACAGGAGCGGGGGTCTATGCCAGCGACCCAGCTGTGCAGCTTTCTTTTCGTCTCCCAGATTGGTGCAGCGTGTTCCAAGCGGAGATCTATGCTGTCTGGCAAGCGATCAAGTTGATATACACCTTGGATTGACCTGCAAGGAACATATCGACAGTCAGGCCGCAATAAAGGCTCTGTCCACGAACACAGTCAAGAGCAAGCTCACCCGAAATACGGCCGCAGCTCTGAACCAATGTCAGCATCACTCCATCAGACTCGTCTGGGTGCCAGGACATACTGGGAGTGTCTGGTAATGAGATGGCTGACGAGTGTGCTAGAGCCGGATCAGCGCTGCCGGCGGTGACAGATATATTCAGGCCTATCCAGTATGCACTTTCGGAACTAACAAGAACCGAATGGGTGACGGCAGATAGACACTGGGCAGCGATACTGGGCTGTCTTGTCTCAAAAGCTCTCTGGCCAAGATACAACCCACAGCGAAATGCCGAACTCCTACACTTCAACAAGAACAGGATAAGGCTACTGACGGGGGTCTTGACAGGGCATTGCCATATCGGCCGTATGGCACAGCGATATGGTGGGCCCTATCAAGACTTCTGTCGCAGCTGTGCACAGTGGTCGAAAAGGCTCATCTAGCGGCGTTTAATTAATACCTCTTAGGATAAAATCTTTTTTTTTTATTTAATATTTTTCTTTAGTTGCAAATAGAATTACCTACAATTTTAAACCAAAAAAAAATTTTTTTTTTTTATTTATGTGAGTTTTTTATTTTGTCAAAGCTGCAACTTTTTATCATAATTTGAACGTTGTTTATTTCACTGACCAAACTATGAAAAAATTTTAAAATTTTATGTTTTACTATTTATTTCAATAAAAATATATTTAAGAATAAAAATAATTTTAATAATTTTTTTTTAAATATTTTTTTTTTTGGTTTATAAGATAGATGTTTTTGGCCCTTTTCAGTCCTTACTACAACGGTGACCAAAAGTATTTTGGCACCCTTTTAAGTTAGTTCTAGTCAAATTTTAAACTCACTTCATGTAAAGTTTGGTATCAATGGAAAGGTCTTTTGAATTCCTTTTGAATAATACAATAGTTTCCTTAATCCATTAGGTACCCACTGAAATTTTCGAATTTTTGTAAAGGTCTACTTTTTGAACTTTTTTCCTCGATTAAACAAAACAAATGTTTTGATGCAGAAAGTTTCTTTAAACAATTTAAATAGTGACTGCAAAAAATTTTACAAATATCTCTTCGTTAGTATTTTTTATAATTTTTTTAAAACGGCAAAAAGGCACGTTTTCCATCATTTTGCTAGAAAAACACTAAGACATGGTGCCTAAAAAATACAATATTGTGAGCAGCTGCAACTCGCTGCGACAGATCTTGGACATTTTACAAAGTAGACGAACCACATTAACATATAAAAATAGTGTCTACAACGGCAAATGACGGCGTCACTATTTATACCCTACAGAAGTTAAAGATTGGTCACTTTTCAATAGATAACAAAGTTTTTAGTTTCACCATTAATTATTAATATAGCATATATCCACAGGTCACAAAACATTGATTGTTATGTAAATACATACCTTTATTATTGAAAAAATCAAAAAACCAAATAAAAATTAGATTTTTCAAAATTTTGCAGCACAATTTGCAAACGTGCGAAAACTTAGCACATTGTATTTCCAACAGCTGTTTTAACAAATGTTGTGATCAAAAGCTCACAGCTGATAGTTAAAAGTGCAATTATAGATTTAGTTGTCGTCGATTTGTTAAATAACCTTTTAGCCCAAAGAGACCAGCGGGGTGACAATGAACGACTCGACGTATCCTTCCCCATATCCCATCAACCCTTAAACATCCATTCGCTTCCTACAGTTTTATCAGACATCGCAATGGGCCAATTGGCTTCTGGGTGCTCTCAACTTCGGTTGAGCTGTCTGATCATCCTATCCTATCCTAAGGGGGCACAGTATTTAATTATTTCCCATTAACATTTCACCACTAATTCAAAAATAAAATTACTAACCCAACTGCGGTGAGTCTCAATACAAAATTCGTTAGGGGCTCCCACGCAAATATCTGCCACAAATATGTCGTTTCTTTGAATATTTAATAATTTTCTGGATATCCACGTTTTGGAAAAAACTACTTCTTCTTCCACTCTAAATTGTTCCATTCAAAGGAAACAGGAGAGAACTAACAAAAAATACTAACAAAGGGAAATTTCCCTGCAACATCCCGCCCTCAGCCCTGGAATCAACAGGTACAGTTCTGCTCCTCACGCAAACAGCTGTTGTTGTCGAACGTACATAAACATTGCGCATTTGCGATTTGTTTTGGATTTTTGTGTGTGCATAAATAAGTGTATGAAATAAAAAAAGGATTTCGTAACAAACTTATAAAAAGGGTTTTCGATATTTATTGCCAGGCGTTAGCAACGTTAAGTTGGCTGCAGCTGCAGTCCCTTGGGACTTTTTTTCTTGCAGCAAAATTTACCCCTGAAAAAACGATAGACAATTTCTTTAAAAATTTCAGGTGTCTCGCCCTGCAGCCTAAGTAGACTTTGGCCTTTAGCTTTACCCCTGAATTTTTCCGGCTGAAGGCTGTGTGTATTTTGTTCATCACATGCCATCAGGTTCTATTGGGTACACAGCACTACAAGAGACGCGCGTATTTTTCGGGTGAGCGGAGTGGAGGTTAGTTTGTTATTGTTGTTGTTGCTGTTGCTGTTGTTGCGCACCTTGCGCCTTAAAACTTCCACCACTTCCCCTTGGAGAAACAATCAAGCCAAGAATTGCAGTGAATGTGCATGTGTGCGTGTGTAAGAGAGCAGTGAGAGCGTGTGTGTGTGTTTTTAAGTGTTTTCTTGTTAGAATGCACCTTGTGGTATTTCAAAATCTGAAAATTGCCAAATACAAACGCCTTTCGGAGACTGTTGCAAAAAAAAATATTCCAGCTGCGCTGAAGGTAAAATCAGTAACGAGAACAAACACAAGGCCCATTATTGTCTATTGTTTTTGTTTTTGTTTCTGTTGTTGCTGTTCTTACGAAAATCCATGTGGCTATTTTAGATACTTAAATATGTATGTATGACCATTTAGAAAGGCATTTTTGTGTGTTTGTAGTGTGGATCACTTTTAATTTGGATTATGTATATTTTTCAATACTTTAAGTTTTATGACACTTACACTGCGCGTCATCAGGTTAGCACATGTACTATGAGACTCATAAAACTGCCCCTATTGTTATTGTTTTTAGCAGGCAGCTTCATTTTAAATGTTAGTTATTCGCATCTTCGTATGCTCATTCACTGCTGAGAAATTCACGAGATGAAAAAGTTCCGTTATATATTTTTTTTTTGGTTTTGTTTTGTTTTCGATTGCAAAGAATGCAAAACTCTTGCGTCATCAGGTTAGCACACACAATTTTAAATTCATATTTCTTTGGAATTGAAGCATGTAAGTCATCTAAATTTTTTTTGCTGCTCTACTGATCTCTTTACTTTAATATGGTTAAAGGACAAACGCTAACCATCGAAGAGAAAGCTAAAATTAAAGCTTAAGAGCAGTTAAAATTGCCAGCAAGTGAAATATCAAAAAAATATGACGGAATCGTAAAGTTATACTAACATTCCTTCGCAACAAGTCTCAATATGGTAAAAATAATAAAGGTGGTAATAATAAATTATTTTCCAATGCTCATAAGAGAGCAATTTTGAGAGAAGCGTCAATTTCTCATGACTGGACCGCAAAGATCAGGACAAAAGTTGGTGTTAAAGCGAGCTTATCTAAAATTTAGAGGGTTATCATGAAGGCTCCACATTTAAAGAGACTAAAAAAAAACCCCTCTTAATGATGCTCGTAAGGCAGCACGCATTAAGTTTTACGAGAGCACAACTCAAGGGGTTCTGATTGGCACGACGTTGTCTTTTTGGATGAAAAGAAAGAAAATTTTGAGGAATCCGACGGATGATGCATGATCTTAGGAAGGAGGAGCACCAGTCATTTTCCCCAAATTTAGCTTTTTCCCGCCAAATTTAGCTTTTTCCCGCTAAATCTGGATTTTTCCAGCTGAATAGATAAATCTGACTTTCACCTAAGTAAAATTACCGGGGAAAAACATTAAAACACTATAGTTAAATATTTGCGTTTTTCGTCAAAAAATGCTACATTATATAAATTTGTTAAACTGGACTACTAAAGATGTTCTATTTAATTCAGCGAGCGTAGCGAGCAGTATGAAGTTGTAAAGCCGGACAACAAAAGACCTTCTTTTCAATTTTGCGAGCGAAGCGAGCAGGGGGCAGAGCCCCCTAGTTTAATATAAAATGAATGCTCGTTGAATGCGGCAAAAGATTTTCGACGTCCACGTTTGGACCATAGGTAGCACCAATGTTAATCAGGAACTTGATTGGGTTGGATTTATTGCAGTAACATTTCTGTTTTACTAGATTGGACGTGCTTCCTGAAAATTTATACACGCTTTTTTTACACAACTTGCAAGCCACAAACTCAGTTATTTCTCTTCCACTAGTGTCTAAGACTTTCGAAAATATTTCCCACACCTTGCTTCCCATTTAAAGAATATTCCCCGCTTAATAACTTATTCTTTATTATATTAGGCGTTGCCTCGGCTGCAGTTAGCTGCGAAAATTAAATTTTTAATTAAATTATAATTTTACTTTAAAATTTGCAACGGACAACAAACCTTACAGATTCACAATGCTATAATAATTAACATATTACAAGAAATATTTAAGTTAAGTAATTACATTGGACTAAAAATCTTAAACTTTTATTTTATTACATTAATTACTTACATTTTGTTCATTAATATTTTCCGAACTCATCTTGTCAACATTTTTTTGACAAATGTTGTATTCTAACCGAAACCGTAACCTTTAACCGGTAAAAACCTATTGAAATTTGAAACCGTAATCGAAATCGTAACCGAAAAAAAAAATTTTCATTTGATCGAAACCTTTAAACCGAAACTCTGTAAGTCGAAATAACCGTTTAGTAACCGTTTAATTTATAAGGGTTCATTTCGGGTTTCCATACATGCAAAAACAAAGAACAAATAAAAGCAATATGCAAAAATTATCTGCATGTTTAATAAAGTAAGTATGCAGTTGGCAGTACAAACTTTAGGCAATGAAAAAACACAACTGCCATGCATTTAGTACACATGAGTATACACTCGCCAGAAAAACTATGCGTACAAGCTCAAAGCGAAACTTTGATTGTAAAAAAATAATACTTATATTTATGATATCGGGTTAATTTTATTTTAAATTAACAAAAATTTCATCAACAATAATTCCAGCAAGTTTTTTTTTGTTATGGATTATATTTATTTTTTTAAAATTAAAAAACTGAACATTCAATGAATTTTGACCCAGAAAAAGTATGTGTACAAACTAAAAAAACAATAAAAAAGGCACTTATTCATTAAAAAACATTAAATCTAATACGATGTTGGATACCCCTTCCTTTGGTCTCTGCCAAATGTCTTGGCATTGACTTGACCAACTTTTGGGTCACCTCAGGCGAAATCTGACGCCACTCCTCCATGATGACTTCCTTCAACATATTCTTGGATGTAATCGTATGAAGGCGAATCCTACGCTCCAAAAAATCCCAAACCAATCCCCTCGATCGGATTCAAATCGGGCGACTGGGGCGGCGAGTGCAATTGATTCTTTGTGTTATACAGCAACCATAGCTTCACATTGTGGGCAGTATGTTTCGGATCGTTGTCCTGCTGGAACCAAAAGTCCTCGCCGAGCCCTAATTTTCTTGCGCTTTCATGCAAATTATCTTTTAGTATTTGTAGGTAAGCCCTGTGATCCATTGTAGACTCAATAAATACTAGGTTTCCCACTCCATTTGCTGCCATACACCCCCGTACCATTAATCCGCCACCACCATGCTTAACGGTTGGAGCGAGGTTTTGAATATCAAGGGCTGTGCCAGGCTTACGCCACACAAGCTTGAGTCGTTTGATGCCAAAAATGCAAAATTTACTTTCGTCACTAAAAATTACGTTGTTCCAAAAGTCTGGAGGCTTATAACCGAATTTTTGAGCGAAACCCATTCGCTTCTTTTTGTTGACATCTGATATAAAGGGCTTCTTCCGTGCAACACGGCCGTGTATGTCCTCCTTTTTTAAGATTTTTCGAATAGTGTCGTCATGAAGCTTCTTATTAAACTTCTCCTTAACATCCTGACCAATCCTTGAAGCTGTTATTCCAGGGTTGAGTTGGACAGTCTTCAAAACGTCCCGGTTCTCGCGCTCAGTCAGCTTTGGTGGCCTCCCAGTACGTGGCTTAGATTTGACAGAGCCAGTCGAATTAAAATTTTCAAGCACTCTCTGCACGGTAGAGTGCGATCTGTTCACAATATTTCCAATTTCTCGCAGTGTATTACCCTCATTACGCAATTTAATGATAATATTTCTTAAGTCGCGATCGATCTCCTTTGATTTCTTTCCCATTGCGAATTCTTTCAATATAATGACAAAATTTGCCGAAAAAATTAGCAGAATAAAGCCTTTATTGCTTCTATTACCGTAATATGTTATTAAACGGTACCAAAAGCTCCATACAAAACATAAATTCTTTAGGTTTTGAATTTGTACGCATACTTTTTCTGTGTCAAAATTCATTGAATGTTCAGTTTTTTAATTTTAAAAAAATAAATATAATCCATAACAAAAAAAAACTTGCTGGAATTATTGTTGATGAAATTGTTGTTAATTTAAAAAAAAAATTAACCCGATATCATAAAAATAAGTATTATTTTTTGACAATCAAAGTTTCGCATTGAGCTTGTACGCATAGTTTTTCTGGTGAGTGTATACAGTGAACCACTAATGTCTTCATACACCATAAATTTGTCAAATTTGCGTATAAGAAAGATGTTTTGATGCGGTTTTTTTATATTAATCTTTTATTCACTTAAACTCCTTTCGAATGATACAAAAATTTCTTTAACCCATTAAGTACCCATGGAAAATTTCGAATTTTAAAAAGTCGATTTTTCAACTTTTTTCGTCGATTTTTTAAAAAAAATATTTTGATGCAGAAATATTCTTCAAACAATTCTAAGAGTGACTGCAAAAAAAATTTTTCAAAAATCTTTTCGCTTATATTTTTTATAATTTTTTTAAAATTGCAAAAAAGGCACTTTTTGCGTGAAAAATAGGAAAAAGGGGTTAAAATAGTCATTTTTAGGAATTTCAAAATATTATAAAAAATACTAGCAAAAATATTTGAAAATTTTTTTTTGCAGTCATTCTTAGAATTGTTTGAAAAATATTTCTGCATCAAAATATTTTTTTTTAAAAAATCGACGAAAAAAGTTGAAAATTCGACTTTTTTTAAAATTCGAAATTTTCCATGGGTTAAAGAAATTTTTGTATCATTCGAACGGAGTTTAAGTGAATAAAAGATTAATATAAAAAAAACGCGTTAAAACATCTTTCTTATACCCAAAATTGACAAATTTATGGTGTATGAAGACATTAGTGGTTCACTGTATATATTTCAGAAATATAAATTATTAACTTTATTTAATTATGTTATGTTTTTTCATTTTTCATTATTAACTTTATTTAATAACTTATATTTCTGAAATATATCTACTCATTTGTTCTAAATGCATTGCAGCTATGTTTTTTCATTGCCTAAAGTTTGTATTGCCAACTGCATACTTACTTTATTGATTCACTGTATGTACATATTATGTTTGTATGAAAGACGCGAGGTGTCAAATGTTTTCAAGGCCAAATAAGCAAAATTTGCTACAATAACTGTAAGCGTGCTCAGTTCATACATGCATGCAGAGAGTAACGAAATTTCAATTGTTTCCTCCTCGTTTCGAGGTAACGATCGGCGCTTACTTTTGCGCGCTTGAGTGTGCAAGTGCGAGTAAGACAGCAAACTGTCGAAATCGTACAAGCACACATCATATGCCGACTCACATATGCGTCTGCAGAATTACCCTTCATATTTTTTTTTATTGACATGCATATTTATGTAAAATATCTGCATTTACATAAGATTATTTATATTAATTATACATATTAGCTTGATATTTATGTATGTTAATACTTATGTAACGATCTTATAATTTGTTTTGTATAATATACATATGTACATATTTATTCATAGGGTATTTTACAGTCGCCTTTCGAACAGAGCGTTCTCTCTTTATTTCCTTCTTCACATTTTCTGCCTCGCCTGAAAGTAAAAGCGTGCAACTTCAATTGGAGTTAGTTTTTCAACAAAAAAGACGTGCGCGCAATTAATGGGACAAATTTTTTAAACAAAATGCCGCGACCGGAGTCTAATCCGTTCAGAAAGTTCTTTTCATTTAATTAAGAAAAGAACATAAGCTCTTGGTTGGTCGAAAGTGACAATAAACGCTGTGAAAAAGAGATTTCAGTGAGTGAAACATACGTACAGTTTGTCAAGTAATTCTTTGCAAACCCTTAAAAATGTAATATTTTGACTTTAAATAAGAAAATAATAGCTTATTATATATTTTTGGAAAGGTCATTTAATTTTCGTTCGAATGATGCAAAAATTTTCTTAACCCATTGAGTACCCATGGAATATTTTGAATTTTTGCAAAAGTCACCTTTTTCAACTTTTATCCTCGATTTTTCACAAAAAACATTTTGATGCAAAAGATGTTCTTGGAACAATTCTAAGAGTAATTGCAAAAAAAAATTTTCAAAAATATTTTTGCTTGTATTTTTTAGAATTTTGTGAAAACTGCAAAAAAGGCACTTTTTGCATGAAAATGAGGAAAAATGGGTTAAAATGGTCATTTTTAGGATTTTATAAAAATTTTAAAAAATACTAGAAAAAATATTTTTGAAAATTTTTTTTGCAATTACTCTTAGAATTGTTCCAAGAATTTTTTTGCATCAAAATGTTTTTTGTGAAAAATCGAGGAAAAAAGTTGAATAAGTAGACTTTTGCAAAAATTCAAAATATTCCATGGGTACTCAATGGGTTAAGAAAATTTTTGCATCATTCGAACGAAAATTAAATGACCTTTCCAAATATACAGTGGCTCACAGCTTATTTCGTGCAAGAGTAGAGACAAATTTTAAGATCGAATAACTCCCAAACTAATAAAGATATCAACAAAATTTAAATGCAGTTCTTTTAAGCGGACTGTCTATATTAGTTAAGATATTTAACTGTTATTCTAATTCCGTAAATAGCCCTTAAAATGAAGAAAAACCAAAACCATTGACTATTTTCATGGCACAGCTTATTTCGTGCAGGCACTTGGAGTAACTCTAAATCTGAAATTCTTATTATATTGTCGCAGTTTCTTCTGCTATACTTTAGGACACATCATTAGCTGTTATTATTTTACTTTAAATGGGTTCATTCACGTTTAAAACTTTAGTTCTGAGGTGAGTTCCAAAATGAGCCCTGGTACAAATAACAAATAGTAGATATCGGTACTAACGAGATTAAAATAATGTTTAACTCTGCGAAAAATTCTTGAAATGATTCAATTAAACCCTACTGCATTACATTCCGTCATCTCAGATTTTCCTTGAGCCTTGTATATAATAAGCTATTATTTTCTTATTTATAGTCAAAATATTACATTTTTAAGGGTTTGCAAAGAATTACTTGACAAACTGTATGTAATTACATATGTACATATGTATGTATGCGCATAAATACATTTGCATACATACACAATTATGTATTTAGAAGCATATGGATTTAAGTGACTTGTGATGTGTTTTGCATGATGATTTAAACTGCAACGTACATACATATCTACATATGAACAATTATGTACAGCTGCGGACTTACGCAAAATTCGCATCGGCTGGGTTGTGTGTCGCATCCGACCAGTTCTTCAGCCGAAAGGCTGCTTCAAGTGCCTCGCCTATGGTCATATGGCAGCAAGTTGCTCAAGCACGGAGGACCTGAAAGGAGCGTGCTTCAAGTGTGGGGAACGTGGCCATCTCGCCAAAACATGCGTCAAACCGCCTAAATGTACACTATGTACTCGCAGTGGCGAGAAAAACATTGATCACTCTGTGAGCAGCTTTAAATGTCCAGCGTACAAGGAAGCGGTCAGCAAAATGAAATGATAATCTTAACTATTGTATTGCTGCTCAAGCTCTCTTGGAGCAGTATGTAAGAGAGTTGCAGGCACACATTGTTATTATCAGTGTGCCGCATCACCGCGAGTCAATATGTCCCAGGACGTGGATCGCGGACACGAGTGGGAAAGCTGCAATATGGGCTTGTGGCGCCCCATCGCCACTGCTTGCTGACACTAAGCCTTTTAACGGCTTCGTGCGGGCAAGTGTGGGCAACAAATGCATCTACAGCTGCTACATGGCCCCTAGTCTGCAACTGAATGCATTTGCATCCATCTGAGGATGCCAGAGGACGAAGGGGCATAGTCATTGCAGGTGATTTCAAAGCGTGGGCCACGGAGTGGGGCAGCCATGTGACAGACGCTTGAGGTCGGGTCCTACTCGAAGCTTTAGCATCATTGGATCTAGTGCTGCTCAATACTGGCTCCCAAAATACATTCAGCAGAGCTGGTATCGGGTCAATCGTCGACCTAACATTTGCATGCTCATCAATGGCAGCCGGCGCGAATTGGCAGATCAGCGATGTCTACACCGCTTGCGACCATGTGGCCATCTTGACCACCATTGGGGATCACACACGGCCAGATGAGAACGGAGTGCCACACAAGCAGGCACACCGTGTTGAGCAATTCAACAGCCAGCTTTTCACGGCAGCATTCCAATCAGTAGCTACGGAAGGAAGTGCTGAGGACAAAGCACTCCAAATCACATGCTTTTTGGCCAATGCCTGTGACAGCAGCATGCCGAGGCGCAAAACCTACAGGAGACACCGTGAACCCACATTCTGGTGGAACGAACGCATAGCCAACGCCCGCCACGCTTGTCTGCATGCTAGAAGGCGATACCAACGGGCCCGGGGGAGACCAGACTTTACTGCCAGACAAGATGATTATAGAGCGGCTAGAAGACAACTCAAATGCGAGATTCGCTCCAGTTAAAGAGAATGTTTCCTGCCACTCTGCGACTACGCCGAGCATGACCCATGGGGGAAAGCATACAAGATCGTCGTTAAAAATGTCTACGCTGGAAGACAACACGACCACACCAACAAGTGCAAGCGAACTGAAGCATATTGTAGAGACGCTATTCCCGATTAGAAGTTCGCAGCAGCCCTCACAAGTTCTCGCATCAAGTCAGAGAACAACACTTTCATCTCCTATAGAAGCGGTAACAGTGGACGAAATACTTGCGGTCGCCAGAAGCATCAAGCCACATAAAGCTCCTGGCCCTGACGGTATACCAAATCGAGCAATTAAACTAGCTCTTTCCCTGCAACCAGGCGTCTTCATGGAAATATTTAATACATGCCTAGCGGAAAAAACTTTTCCATCAATATGGAAGCTACAATCGTTGGTGCTACTTCCAAAACCGGGTAAGCCACTGGAGGACCCATCATCCTACAGGCCTATCTGTCTGCTAAACACCCTGGGGAAGGTATTGGAGGAATTAATCTGCAGGAGACTAGAGGCAGCTATCACCGTAGGAGGAGGGTTGTCCCCATATCAATACGGTTTCAGGAAAGCCAGTTCCACTATCGACGCGATATTCAAGGTCACCAATATAGCATCGCAGGCTATCCAAGGCAAGGAAGCACAAAGCAGTATTGCTTAGTCGCCACGCTGGATGTAAAGAACGCCTTCAATACAGCCAGAAGGGACAGAATTGTGCAGTCTCTGCTTGACTTCTGTGTCCCAGAATATCTATTGGAGATTGTCAAGAGCTATTTCCAAGGTAGGGTGCTGCAATATTCCACTACCGATGGCATGAGAACACACCACGTAGCAGTACCACAGGGGTCTGTCCTGGGACTGCTTTTATGGAATGCCATGTATAACGGAGCTTTGAGGCTGGCACTTCCTCCTGGCACCCACATCGTCGGATTTGCGGATGACGTAGCCATCGTAGTGGTCGGCAAGGAGCTTCGCCGGACCGAGGAGGCGGGCAATTCCTGCATAGCATGCATCCAACATTGGCTAGCTTCCGCAGGACTACAACTAGCCGCCCACAAGACTGAAGCTGTCCTCATTAGCAGTCGCAAAAAGGTGGAGACCGCTCAAATAACTGTCGGCAGCGAAACAATATTGTCGAAGCGTGCAATTAAATACCTTGGAGTAATGTTGGACACAAGGCTATCTTTCCGAGAGCACTTGGAGTATATTCACCAAAAAGCTGCGAATTCAACTCTCCCGTATTATGCCCAATACTCGAGGACCCAAGCAGCTCCGCCGTCAGCTTCTGATGAACGTTGCCAAGGCTACAATTCTTTATGCGGCTCCCATTTGGTGCAAAGCGGTCTCGGTTCCGAGCTACAATCGAGGAATCTGCTCAACATATCGGCTTAGCGCTTTCCGACGAGGCTGCTTTAGTAATCGCAGGAATGGTACCGATAGAGGAACTGGCCAGGGAGGCCGATTCAATATATAAAGCCGTAGGCCCGAACGCTGCCGAAATGCCATCATTACGATTAATACGAGCCGACGCCAGACAGCGATCCATCGCAAGTCCGCTGGGACTGCTCCAGGAAAGGTCGCAGGACTCACCACTTGATCCCCAATTTGACTGCCTGGCTCAGCAGAAATCACGGAGAGGTAAACTTCTATTTAACGCAAATCCTAACAGGACATGGATGTTTTCGGAGTTACCTAAAACGGTTCGGCCACGATGATTCCGACGAATGTCCATCATGTGGGCGAGGTATAATCGAGGATGCCCAGCATGTGGTGTTCCAGTGCCCGAGATGCGGAAACCAACGTCAATGGCTAGAGCAAGCATTGGGTGGCCCCATTACTGAAGCGAATTTAGTTAGCAGGATGCTGGAATCTGTTCAGAATTGGGAAGCAACCAGTACATATGCAGCTACGATTTTAGCTGATCTTAGAAGGCCAGAGCGCAGAAGAAGGAGCACAGAATAGTATAAATAGCTTAATATAGTTTAATATAAATGCTATAGGTGACACCACGGTACCTGTGAAGCATTGCCTTAAAGGTAGTACCGGAAGCATCTGGTGCCATCTGTAGTCTTATAGGCAATTTACACTGAGACCGATAAGCAAAAAGCCTTAGCTTACGGCGAAAGTCGTTTACACTGGTAGGCCGGTAACAAAAACCGATATTTTAACATCGAAGTGTCAAACTGTGCAATTAATACACATTAGAGGGATTCCAGTAAACGTTTTTGATCTAGTTTATATTATTTTTAACCAAATCTAAATCAGTTGACGGAACGACCCTTTTTGCACACTGGCACAAAATTCCAGAAAAGGAAATTTATAAAGATATTGAACGAAAGTTTACTCATCGAATATGTCTTTATTGAATATTCCAAGATTTCCAATGTAAACAATTACCAACTGTCACACAGCTGTTTGAAACCAAATCAAAATGAAAAAAAAAACAGTCTCAGAGCTGATTTAACGAAATCTATTAGTAAGACCACATTTCCTTGTTTTGCTCTGGGCACACTGAAAATTTTGTATGGAGCAGCTGTGAACAGCTGACTGCGAAATCAAAATCAAATTTTAACCAAATCAAAAACGTTTACTGGAATCCCACTATCACTAAGCAAACAATACATAGAGGCGTCAAACAAGCATTTTTTTGAGCGCAAATGATTTGTATGGCATGCGACCCCAGAGCCTTCGGCAAAAGCCGAACGCTCTTCTCAACAGAACCCAGAGCGAAAGAACGCTACAGAGAGAGAGCGCACAGAAAAATGTTCAGTCTTGGACATGATGGAATAACATAGGGTGGTCTCGTCGGCAAAAAGCAGTCCATTAACTATCGTGATATCAATGCGAGGGAAAGGGATAGAGAGCACCGAATTGCACCGCACTGAAGAAATAATGGACAAAAACCGAACGATTCTGCAGCCGACGAGACCACCTTATGTTATTCCATCATGGTCTTGGATAGGCACCAGAAGGGTGAGCACGCTCTGTGTCGCTCTCTCGCTCATTATCGTTTCTGTATGTGAACATGCGCACGCTTCTTTGTGTGCGTGAATGTACACATACCAACAACGCTTTTGCAATGCGGGCTCGATCACCCGCTACCCTGTTTTAAATGAAAGCATTACTTTTATTTTTTTTTCAGCGAATTGATAAATTGTTGTGGCATTATTTTATTATTATTATTATTAAAATTAAAAAAATAATAAAATTAAAATAATAATAACTATTAAAAAATAATAATAAGTAATGATTAAAACTGTACAAAATGCCGCTTTCATGACTGAACATTTTTCTGTGCGCTCTCTCTCTGTAGCGTTCTTTCGCTCTGGGTTCTGTTGAGAAGAGCGTTCGGCTTTTGCCGAAGGCTCTGGGGTCGCATGCCATACAAATCATTTGCGCTCAAAAAAATGCTTGTTTGACGCCTCTATGTATTGTTTGCTTAGTGCCACTATTGTTTGTAAACAAAGGCGAAAAATAAAAAAAAAAAACAAAATATGGATCCAAAAGTAATTGCGAGTAAACCAAGGCATAAACCACGCATTGGCGGCTTGCGAGGGATTCAAGGTGATGATTAATTCGTTAAATCTTGCATTAGAGCAGACGTCGAAATCAGTTTGGGCGCACGTAAGTAAAAAGTGCATTTGTAGACAAGAACGTAAATTTTCCACACTTTTATAGGAACGTAACGGCGTATTCTGGGAGAGAGACGTGCCCAACATGTCCAATGTTGCATTTAAATCAGTTTTTAGGATGGAGCGCGCCGCTTTTGATATGTTGGTACAAGGACTTAGAGAAATGGCCAATAAGGACACCAACTGCATTCCATTCAACAAGCGAGTTGCAATCGCTGTATTTGCAATGGGTTCTGCCGCTGAATATTTTGCGATTGGCCGGATGATTGGAGTTTCAACGCCCAGTGTTTGCGTATTAGTAAAGGAGTTTTGCCGCCTGGTGTGAAAAAATTTGGCACACATTTATTTGGGACCAAATTTTCTAACGCAGGCAAGAGTGGAAGAGTGCGTTTGAGGGTTTGAGGAAATTGGTTTTCCACAGTGCCTTGGAGCTATTGGTAAGTATAAAATAATGTAATTAACATTTTGCATTAAAACAAAATGCACTTAAATTTCAGATGGCTGCCACATTAAAATTCAGCCGAAGGCGTCCGAAACGACTGACTACCACAATTACAAGGGCTGGAACTCAACAGTGCTTCTTGCCCTTGTGGATCATAAGTATAACATAAATTGATACTGTTTGTTTAAAGGTATTGTCGTTCCAGATATCGATTCATGTATATTAATGTTGGCAGTCCAGGCCGCTGCAACGATTCTGGCATTTATGAGAAGTCTCTTCTTAAGGCGTTAATTGAGTCGAGCGATCTTCTCGATGCCAATGCTAGAGACTTTGGAGGCACGAGGGTTCCTGTGATGCTGATAGGGGACTCGGCATTTAAACTTTCAGCTACATTAATGAATCCATACCCTTTTAGCGTTGCCGCGAACAAGGAAGAAAAGGTGTTCAACTACCGCATCGCAAAGGCCAGACGCGTTGTTGAAAATGCTTTTGGCCATTTAAAAGGAAGATTTCGGCGACTTGGTAAAGGCCTGGACAACCGAATTGAGAGTTCAAACTCAATCATCAAGTGCTGTTGTGTTCTGCACAATTTTTTAATCGAACACAAGAGCACTGTTGAAGAACTCTGGCACGAGCATGCGGGTGTTGACGAGCTCGAGTTCGAGGTTGTGTGGGCTAACCAAAAAACCAGAGCCGAAGGGGTAATTTTCTTATCCCACATAATTAAAGTATTGAGAAATTATGTTTTTACAAATTATTAAAATAATTTTCAGAAAATAAATCAAAACGACAGCTTGCGCTGAGTAATTCATTTTTTCTCTCCTCTGCTGACTGTCAATATGTGAGCGCTCAATTGGTTCACTCTCTACAAATTGTTATTGAAAGAAAGTTATTAGAATAGTTTAACTCAGCCTACCGAAAAAAAAAGTCAGAGAATCTATTTTTTCTTCTCAGAGAGAGAGCAAGCTTGCATATTTTTCGGTTATTTTCGGGAGTAGATCGCAATGGGAAAAACGGTCAACTGTTATTTGCGAGCTCTGGTAAAAAGCTACAAGTTAAATAAGATATTTTGTTCCACATTTTGGCGGTTTTTGAGAAAACGCCGCTAACGATTTTTTTAGCTTTCAATATGTTGTAGTGTGTAAAATTTCGCGTTTTTTGATATATGACAGAAAAAATTTTACCGATTTGGTTGGAAGATATTACTCATTAACTGAATATACCTTTTACCTTTACACTACTGCATTTATGTACATATGCAGTATGTACATATACAAGTAAATCGCCAAAAACCACACCATTCAAACGATAGAAGCACTAAGCAAACAATACATCCCAGTGGCGGAAACCAGCCACAACCGAATGTGGTAACTCTACGGAATGCATCGGCGAATGTGCATTCGTTATCAAACTTTTCTTCAGTTGCTTGAACATAGGGTGGTAATGGGGCGCTGCTTCGGCTCACAATGCTCTGCCATCGAACATGCACAAATGTCATTCGGCTTTTGTTATTCTGCTTTGGTTGGAACCAACCATGTCACAGTGGTCGATTTAATCAATCTGGCGGACCGAAATTGAATTTTTTACTTTTAACAAATTACAAAATTAGTTTGTCAGTCGATAGCTAAAAGGTTATTTAACAAATCGACGACAACTAAATCGATAATTGCACTTTTAACTATCAGCTGTGAGCTTTTGATCACAACATTTGTTAAAACAGCTGTTGGAAATACAATGTGCTAAGTTTTCGCACGTGTGCAAATTGTGCTTCAAAATTTTGAAAAATCTAATTTTTATTTGGTTTTTTAATTTTTTCAATAATAAAGGTATGTATTTACATAACAATCAATGTTTTGTGACCTGTGGATATATGCTATATTAATAATTAATGGTGAAACTAAAAACTTTGTTATCTTTTGAAAAGTGACCAATCTTTAACTTCTGTAGGGTATAAATAGTGACGCCGTCATTTGCCGTTGTAGACACTATTTTTATATGTTAATGTGGTTCGTCTACTTTGTAAAATGTCCAAGATCTGTCGCAGCGAGTTGCAGCTGCTCACAATATTGTATTTTTTAGGCACCATGTCTTAGAGTTTTTCTAGCAAAATGATGGAAAACGTGCCTTTTTACCGTTTTAAAAAAATTATAAAAAATACTAACGAAGAGATATTTGAAACATTTTTTTTGCAGTCACTATTTAAATTGTTTAAAGAAACTTTCAGCATCAAAACATTTGTTTTGTTTAATCGAGGAAAAAAGTTCAAAAAGTAGACGTTTACAAAAATTCGAAAATTTCAGTGGGTACCTATTGGATTAAGAAAACTATTGTATTATTCAAAAGGAATTCAAAAGACCTTTCCATTGATACCAAACTTTACATGAAGTGAGTTTAAAATTTGACTAGAACTAACTAAAAAGGGTGCCAAAATACTTTTGGTCACCGTTGTAGTAAGGACTGAAAAGGGCCAAAAACATCTATCTTATAAACAAAAAAAAAAAAATATTTAAAAAAAATTATTAAAACTTTTTTTTTATTATTAAATATATTTTTATTAAAATAAATAGTAAAACATAAAATTTTTAAATTTTTTCATAGTTTGGTCAGTGAAATAAACAACGTTCAAATTATGATAAAAAGTTGCAGCTTTGACTAAATAAAAAACTGACATAAATAAAAAAAAAAAATATTTTTTTGGTTTAAAATTGTAGCTAAATCTATTTGCAACTAAAGAAAAATATTAAATAAAAAAAAAAGATTTTATCCTAAGAGGTATTAATTAAACGCCGCTAGATGAGCGTTTTCGACCACTGTGCATGAGCGTGTTTGTGTTTTGTTGCTTCACACACATGTAAGTGCATAAGTATTAGTTGCAACAATTGTTGCAAACACGGGTTGTTGTTTATGCAAAATTTTGTTCGTTTCTTTCCCATATGGTTTTGTTTGTTTGATTTGTCGCGTGTAACTTCTGGTTTACCGCTTGGCTGAAACACTTAAACAACTTAAAAAGATTTACGAGTAAGCTTAGTGATAATCATATTGTTTTAAACATATAATACATATTTAATATTTAATACAGTGGAAGAGAAAGGAGGATGAGGACAAGGACAACGACAAGGAAAAGGAAAATCAAGTAAACATAGCTAATTTATATGTAATATATGTATAAGTAAAGTTTAGCTTTTAAAAATGTACAGAATAGCTTTAAATTTATTTTTTTTCTTATTTTTTGTTACATTTTTATTTACAATTTAATTCTTTAATTCATATCACTGCGGACGGCAGTCCACGCTAGTGACGAAAGCAGCACGAAGGGTGCGAAGGCGACTAGCATATATACACAGGAAGAATGGAAAATTTTCTATGACTGTCCGATCAGGTCGAGTTATGTACCGATCGAAAGGTATTAATTAAACTTACAAATGTGCATACTAAGACTTTTGGAAACTCACCTGGCTCGTGAGATAAACAGGTGTTAGTGGGAGGGGAAAATTTTAAATTATTGGAGCAAATGGGGCCGTTGGAGCCTTTTTTTTATTTTAATTTTTTACCATTCTAATCAAAAATACGCGTCGAATGACACCTTGATCATCAAAATCCGATTACTGGTTCAGAAGATAATTAATTTTGAAATTTTTGGTTCCCTTCTCAAAACGAGATGAAAAGTCAGTCTGTTTGTTTGTGTGTTTGTTTGTTTGTTTGGATCAAATCGTTGATTTAGCTGAAAAGTTTGAATGAGGACTTGTTCCTGCTCAAAAATCTATTAACGTTTGTTCTACGACTTTTTCGCTAGCTTAGCGGGAAATCGCTAAAAACCGCTAAAATCTCTATAGCATCCAAACGATATGAGCTACAGACGTCATCTATATATCGTTGGAAAGGTATTTTGAAGGGCTTTTGGGCAGACCTTTAAACTTTTTTTCTAAAGTGCATAGGTAAAAAGCAACAAGTGAAATAAGGTATTTTGTCCCACATTTTGGCGGTTTTTAAGAAAACGACGCTAACGATTTTTTTTAGCTTTCAAAATGTTGTAGTGTATAAAATTTCGCGTTTTTTGATATACGATAGAAAAAATTTTACCGATGGGCTTGGAAGATATTACTTATTAACTGAATAAACTTTTTACCTTTACACTACTGCATGTACTAGTACATGTGCATCAGAGAACTGCAACGAGTAAGAAGTGCACGCTCATACTCGAATATTGATGTGAACCCGTTGTGATTTGCTCGTCTTTGCTGGTGATCTGTTTGGATAGATACACTCGCTCATACTCGTTGAGTCAAACGCATCGAAAAACGAGTTTAGGTACGAGTATAGATGCGAATGATGATGCGAGTAACTCGTTTTAAATGTGCGGGACGGAGCGGGCAATGGGAGCGGGGAATGTGTCGATCGACCCAAATGTGCGAACGAAAAATAAAAAAGGTCTACACTGAAACAAATTATTGAGCCGCATAATAATTATATGAGAAAAAAACAATTTTTTAAAATAATAAGGTCTTTAAACCTACTATTTTTTTCACTCAGTGTACAAAAGGTCGAGGCTCGCCGGCAGCGCGAGTTTTATTGCGGCCATAAAAAAGGGTCAAAAATGCCTCGACGAGAGTCGTGTGTGCGACGTCACAGCGAAACCCACCCCCGAATATCATACATTGCAATGTAAGCGTAAGCGCTGTCGATCGCTGGGCTACTCCCTCTGACACTCGGCCTGTTTTTCGTGACACTCGTTTTAGACACTCGTTTTGGGTCGAGTATCAAAACGAGTATCACGAGTGTCAGAGGGAGTAGCCCAGCGATCGACAGCGCTTACGCTTACATTGCAATGTATGATATTCGGGGGTGGGTTTCGCTGTGACGTCGCACACACGACTCTCGTCGAGGCATTTTTGACCCTTTTTTATGGCCGCAATAAAACTCGCGCTGCCGGCGAGCCTCGACCTTTTGTACACTGAGTGAAAAAAATAGTAGGTTTAAAGACCTTATTATTTTAAAAAATTGTTTTTTTCTCATATAATTATTATGCGGCTCAATAATTTGTTTCAGTGTAGACCTTTTTTATTTTTCGTTCGCACATTTGGGTCGATCGACACATTCCCCGCTCCCATTGCCCGCTCCGTCCCGCACATTTAAAACGAGTTACTCGCATCATCATTCGCATCTATACTCGTACCTATACTCGTTTTTCGATGCGTTTGACTCAACGAGTATGAGCGAGTATCAAGTCGTACAGCGTACTCGATTTTTAAAACGGCGACTAGTGACTCGATTTGATTTGATTTTTGGCAACGGCGACCAATTGAACTCGAATCTACCCGTTGCAGTTCTCTGATGTGCATGTAAATCGCCAAAATCAACCCCAGAGCCTTCGGCAAAAGCCGAACGCTTCTCTCAACAGAACTCAGAGCGAAAGATCGTAGCAGAGAGAGAGCGCACAGAAAAATTATCAGTCTAGGGCTGGGAAAACATCGATAGTGGATTCATTCAATTTTTTCGAGGTTTTCTGAACAAAAATTCGATAGTACCGATACTATCGTTTTTTTATTAGTATCTATTATTTATTCAAATATAGAAGTACTTATAAAAAAAACCTCTTTACGAGGTGAAAGTCTAGTGACGAAAACAGTTTTATGCCCCAAAATTTCTGATATCCAATTTTGTGACGAATAATATTAAGTTTTACATATAAATTATTTTAAAAAAAATTTTGCATTCGGCACATTGCGCTAAAAGTCTCAATTCTTTATATCAAATAACACTCACTGTTTAGCGCAATGTGCCGAATGCAAAATTTTTTTTCGTAAAGAGGTTTTTTTTTATAAGATATCAGTAATTTTTGAATAAGACATCAGAAATTTTTAAATCGCAATAAATTTTTAGAGTATAACCTTGTTAAAAGGTGCTTCTTGTTTGTACAAGCTAGAACGAACTGTCTGACAACACTGGTTCCCTTTACAAACACACATGCTGCTATGACACTTTGCTGCTGCTGTCCTATTCCAATTCTAAGTAAAATGTATACATTCAATTAAGAAGTAATATCGACTAATATTCGACTAAATCATGAATAGTAACCCTAAATATATACCGATATTACTCTAATCGCAATTATAATATGGTTTTTCTGCCGCAAAAAGAATTCACCACTTGCAAGCAGTTTATTTCCGCAATGCGCTGCAAGCAGTGTACATACTGCATATGTACATGCAGAAGTGTAAAGGTAAAAGGTATATTCAGTTGATAGGTAATATCTTGCCCAAACGAATTTTGAGAGATATGTTTTATATGTCAAAAAACGCGGAATTGACTTGTCTACAACATATAATATATTAAAAAGTGATTTAAAGCACAGATTTTTCCTAAATCAAAAAAAAGGGTAAAAAAAACCTTATTTCACCTGTAGCTTTTTACCTGTGTTCTTACAGCTATGCTTAAAAGCCCTTCAAAATACCTTTCCAACGATATATAAACCACATTTGTAGCTTCTATAGTTTGGATGCTAAAGGGGTTTTAATTTTAGCGGTTTTTAGCGATTTCCCGCTAAACTAGCGTTTTTTCGAAAAAGTCGTAGAACAAACGTTTCTAGATTTTTGATCGGGAACAAGTCCTCATTCAAACTTTTAAGCTAAATCAACGATTTGATCCAAAAAACAAACAAACAAACAAACAGACAAACAAACAGACTGACTTTTCATCTCGTTTTGAGAAGGGCACCAAAAATTTCAAAATTATTTATCTTTTTAACCAGTGGTCGGATTTTGATGATCGAGGTGTCATTCGACGCGTATTTTTGATAAGAACAGTAAAAAATTGAAATAAATTTCAAAAAGGCTCCAATGGCTCCAGTTGCTCCAATAACTTAAATATTTTCCCTTCCACTAACACCTGTTTATCTCACGAACCAGGTGAGTTTCCAAAAGTCTTAGTATGCACATTTGTAAGTTTAATTGATACCTTTCGATCGGTATATAACTCGACCTGATCGGACAGTCATAGCAAATTTTCCATTCTTCCTGTGTATATATGCTAGTCGCCTTCGCACCCTTCGTGCTGCTTTCGTCACTAGCGCGGACTGCCGTCCGCAGTGATTAATATTTCAGTCTTTCAAGACAATATATAGCACACAAAATAAATCCATTATTCATAGTAGCATTTGGAATCTTAAGACTAAACAAAGTGAACTTAAATTATTTGGAGATCCAAAGATTAACTAAAAATAATTGAAATAAGAACAAAAATAAAATATACAAACTTAAATAAAGATGAATAAATGAATATGAAATTTAAACAGAAAATACGAAATTAAATGAAGATTATTCTGAGATCCACATATTTTTGTTAAGGAACGTTAGCATTGCCACATTTTTGGCCTTTAAAGACGATCTGCGATCACTTATTATAAGTCCAGCCTTGCTTAACATTCTTTCCGATTCAGTGGACGTAGCGGGAATGCACAGAATCCTTTTTGCAATTGAATTCATTTGGGAATCATTTACTGCATTCTAAAATGTATTTTTTACAATAGGTATAAACTTTTAGATTATTAAATTTATATTTACCTTCCAATACTCCAAAGGATTAGTGTGTTGGGGAGAATGAGATGCTAAAATACATTGGTTTAGCTCCAATATTGCGTCTACCAGGTCTGTCCTTGCAATATTTTCAATATTTGTTTGCATTAAAGGGCGAACGGAATCCTTGTTTTTTAAATCTGGGGTCTAGCAATGTTCCCAGTTTAGGAAATGTGCGAGTGTTTTCATAAGTCACGCATCTTTCTTTTACTCGATCAATTAAAAACTCCCGTAGCTGAATACCTTCAGTTGATTTAACACTAGTTATAAGCTTATCTAAATTATGGAGCAAACCGCATACGATCGGCACAATTAAAGAAATTGTGACGCTGTCTTTCGATGAAACCTGCCGAGTGGCATTGTCAAATGGACCCAATAACAACTTCTGTTCTTTTAAGAACGATAGTTCATCAGCTGTTAATGGAAGTGGTGCCTTAGAAGTACTAAGGAGTACTTTGGTTATGGCTTCATTTGTCAAAAGAATTCTCTCAACCATTTGAAACGCACTGTTCCACCTTGTTGACACTTCTTGAATTAGGCTGTACTTTTGCTCTGTTTCTTGAAGGTCTTTAAACTTCCTCATTGCAATTGAGCTTGATTTGAAGTATGTCACAATTCTTTTGCATTTTGATAATATATACTTTATGCATTCAAGAGCAAGAGCGTCCTGCACAACAAGGTTTATTATATGAGCAAAGCAAGGTAAATTTTTCTTTCTTAGGATCTCACAAGCATTGAGCTTGCGTTATCGGTTGTAATTACTGTTATTTTGTCGAAAATATTCCACTCATCGAATATGCTTTTAAGAGAGTCTGCAATATTTTGGGCAGAATGGTTAGAGGTATCCTGCAGTGGCTGTGTGGCCAAAACCACAGACCGCAAAATATATTCCGTTGAGATGAAATGTCATGCGGCAGTAATGTACGCCTCACTTGTGCTAGACGTCCAACAATCTGTTGTGATCTTTTACGGTTTTTCTTGACGGCAGTGTGTATCTTGGATCGAGAATTTTGACAAACTTTCGGAACCCTTGATCTTCAACGATTGAAAAGGGTTGCATGTCCAGCGACACAAGTTCTGCTAAGGCTCTATCAATTGATTTTTTTCTCCGAAAACGGCTCATAGTCGTTCCAAAAAAACGGAACAATCGATCTGGTGCCCTGAGGTACTTCATCCAAAATAACTGCAGGATGCAATCTTTTGATGTGGTCCAAACGGTTGGACGTGTTGCCTCTCGTTTTGTATACATTAGAACAATGTAAACACTTCGCTGTCTTGCAATCTTTCGAGCGGTCAAAGTGTCCCCACACTTAAGATTTTCCAATTCGATTACTCGTCGCTGTTATTGTCGGAACCTCGATAGTGCAAAATTTAAGGAAAAATTCGATATATCGATACTATCGTGAGTGGTCGACCTAGCTCTAGTTCAGTCTTGGATAGGCACCAGAACGGTGAGCACGCTCTGTGTCGCTCTCTCGCTCATTATCGTTTCTGTATGTGAACATACGCACGCTTCTTTGTGTGCGTAAATGTACACATACACAACAGCTCTTTTGCAATGCGGGCTCGATCACCCGATACCCTGTTTTAAATGAAAGCGGCATATTTTTGTATTTTATTAACATACTTCTTTAAAATTTGATTATTCAAATCTACCTTGCTTTAACGGTCAGAAAGGGCAACAGTGGTGAGCAACCGATAACGATTCGATAAACGTGCCCATCACTGCTGTATATTTACAGCTTGCTTACCAACACTTTATTCAGTGCTGAAAATTTGTGTTTGCTTATCAGCTGTGAAATTACTGTCATCGCTTGAACGTCAGTGAAGTCTTGTTAACTCAGATGTAAATGCTAGCAGCCTCAGTTGTGTTTTGCAACTCGTTCCGAAAGGTTCTCCTATTGTTCTCTGTTTATACTTGCATTGCTTTTTTTTTTATTAAAAGCTGTGTCCATAAAATATGAAAAAGAAAAATACATGTACAAACAATTCAACGCCGCTTTTTCGCCTGAGAATTTTAGCCTGTAGGACTCTTATCTTCTGCAAGTGTGTTTTAGCAGCAATGCCGCACTCCTGCCGATCGTAACGCTACACAGGGGCGAGAATGCACTTGTCAATGAGCACCTTGTTTTTCAGGGACAGCTTGTTTTTGTTGTTAAGACGCGAACTTATGCGCTTGCATTTCGACCATATCGACTTCACAATCCCGTCTACATTATTCCTGAATGTTAACCTGCGTTTAAAAGTTACCCCGAGGTACTTATGATCGTTGAACTATTACACAAGATGACCCTGCAGAAACCCTCCCTGGGCAAGAGCCTTTTCGTAGCGTGTGCTTCCCCAGTGGCACTTTTTGTATGGAAAAGTATACAAATTTCCAGCCGAACTTGCAGCCGGTATGTGCAGCCACTTTGTGTAAAGTTCTAATTCGCTTTTACATTAGCGTGAGCGGGGTAATTCGGTATACGCTAGCTGAAGTACTGCCGAAATTTTCCGGCACGGTTTCCGCGGGTGCCCGCTGAAGACGTATGGAAATTTTACATAGAGCTTCAGGGATTGGGAAATTTTTTCCCTGGCTGTAGGCCACTGAAAAATCGTGCCGAATTGGCAGAAAAAAATTAAATAAATTATTAAAAAATTGTCTTTTTCTTTTTCATAAATGAATTTAAGGTTGCTGCCTCTGGAGTCTTGCGCATTTATGCCAAGGATGCTGAGTCTCATAGATGCATTACCAGGAAGCTAACTGAACTTAAAGTTCAGTCACTCATTTCTGCTTGTCTGAAGACCGGACTTTTCGATTGGCTCTTAAATATATAATTAAATTAAACAAAAAGGAAGGCGGCGATGGCGGCGGAAAGTGGCACAGATCAAATTACTTTGGGCTTCTGAATTGAAGTCACTCAAATATACTGTTCTCGATGACTCCTTTGATGTGGATATGACGTCAGCTATTCAAGGACCTGTAATTCCTTGGCAAAAGGTGCAGGCTAAAAAGCGTTCTGGTGCTCTGCTACACTTATTAACCAATAAAAAGGGTAAACTACCAAGTATGAGCTCCTCTCTAGTTCCCATCGATTCTGTAAGTTCCGCTCATGTTCCTGTGATGTCTGATAGGAATAGATTTGCAAGTCTGTCTGATGAGAACCGTGACGTGTCTACTCATCCTCCGGTTATATCTGCTGCTGCTCCTGAGCCTTCCCAGGCCAAGCAGCCTACCAAGTAGAGATGGGCATGGGCCTCCTTCTTAAGGCCCGGCCCGGCCCGGGCTCGAAATAAATCTTTCTGGCCCGGTCCAGGCCCGGCCCGGTCAAATTTTCAAGAAGCCCGGCCCGACCCGAGCCCGGTCAAATTTCAAGAGGCCCGGCCCGAAACAACTATATACAATTTTTTTTTAAATTAATTTTTTTTATTCATAATTTTTTAATGTCGATAAGAATCATATCGATAATAGAGATGCGTAAATGATATTAGCAGTTACTTATTTTAAAAAATAAATAAATATTTTAATAATAAATAAATATTTTTATTAATCGATATGAAAAATTTACTTTTCGGGCCTACCGGGCTTCGGGCTTTTTGCTTAGGCCCGGGCCCGCACGAAAAAAGCCCGTTTTCGATTTTCATGCACGAAGCCCGGTGATTTTTTGAAGAGGCCCGCGGGACACGAAGCCCGGCCCGGCCCGTGCCCATCTCTAGTACACACATGCCTATCATTCCTTTCCAGCCGTTTTCATGCGTCTAAAAATAGTTTTATGATAATGCACTACAAGTGCATTTTGTGTGTGTTTTTTACATTTGTTCGAGTTGGTTAAATTTCAGTGTCCCGTCACTCGATCGGTGTTTTCGGGACACATTGTTTTTAAATGCCCTTTTTTTCATGCTTGAACATTCTGCCGGGGGGCAACATAGGTTATAGTAGTTGCATATTTATATTATAATATATAATAACATTTTTTTTTTTTTTTACACAGGGCTTGGAAAGGCGATAGCTTGTAATTTTCTGCTTGCATTTACTTTTCTTAATGCATATACAATTAATATTAATATTATTACCATGCCAATAATTAGGGACAGATGCCCAGACATGTGATGGAACTTAAGTTCCTTTAACTCAAAGTGAGAATCTTTAATTTGTTTTAACTTAATTTTTAATTGGTCTATTTCCGCTGTATGATTAATTGTAGGAGAATTTAAAGGGTCCCATATTATTTTCGGGACTTCGCTTATTTCACTTATACAGGGATGCCACAGAAATCGCTTTCGCTTGAATTTCACATCAATTTCATTTCGCGGTGCCACAGGTCAATTCGCATAATATTTATGTGCGGAAAGAACTAGCGCTAAGTCCGCTTTCGTCCGATGCTGCCACCTAGTCCGATTTAGATTTTCGAAGTCAGGGTCAGCGATGCCACATTTTTTAGTCAAAATTCGAAGTAAGATATTTGTGACCGGCAATATCAAGTATGAGGGTTGGGACGACTTCTTAGAGAACCTCTAACTCAAACTCCACGCAATAAAAACGCAAACACTATGTTTATTGTATTCTATATTAAAACTTCCGGTGTTGCACGTATTTAATAGGTGTTTAAAGTAAGAGAAAAAGAAACTTAAAAAACATTTCGTGTTGTTTTCCTCTTTTCTGATGGCCAAGTGACGCTTAAAATTATCGAGCTTGTTCGATATTCAGAATTTAGGATAACAACTATCGATATGGGTAACAATTCGATATATCGATACATATTAAATGAAATAAAAATTAAATTATAAATCAAATTAAAACATGTTGGTTTCGGCGGCAACATTCCCTCCTCCGTAAATGATCCTGCTCTGGAATCGTTTACTTATGGTTTGCCGACGTCGAGAACGGCTACTTTTGTGGCTGGTCTCTCCATGGTTCCTTTACTGGTTTCAATGGTCACGCATCTGACCTGTCCATCCTTGGCAGTGACTGTGTTGATAATGCGACCCTTTGGCCACATGTTCCTCGGCAAGTTCTCATCAACGACGACGACGACACTCCCGATTTTAATTGGAGTCGTCTTCTCAAACCATTTTGAACGTTTCGTGAGGACTGGTGCGTATTCCTTGACCCAACGCTTCCAGAACTGGTCACCAAAGGCCTGAGATTGGTGCCATCGCTGGCGCAGGTCCAATTCGTCACTGCAGATTGGTTTGTAGCCATCCACTGTGCCCAGCAACAGATGATTTGGCGTTGAAGCGACGTCATCCGACGTCTCGAGACTGACGAATGTGAGAGGACGGGAATTGATGATTAGTTCCGCCTCCATTAGTGGACATCGTAGAGTTTTATCGTTGAATGAATAATTTGGGCTTATTGCTTTGAGGACTCCTTTCGTAGTCCTGATGAGCCGCTCCCAAGCTCCACCCATGTGTGGTGGGCCTGGTGGGTTAAAGCGCCATTTAATCCGGTCGTATTTCACCACGATGTCATCGAAATCGATTTTTACAAGCTCTTCTTTCAGTGCCTTTTCCGTTGATCTCAGATTGGTTCCGTTGTCCGAAAATATTTCTGCAGGTATGCCTCGTCTCACCATAAAATTCCGCAAGCACATTATGCAGGAGCTGGTGTCCAAGCTATATGCGATCTCGAAGTGCACTGCTCTCAGCGTCATGCATGTGAAGATCACTCCCCATCTCTTTTCCTTGTGCCGAGCCACGTTCACAAAAATTGGCCCAAAATAGTCGATTCCAGTAAATGTGAATGGTCTTGCAAAGCTGGCCAATCTAGCTTCTGGAATTGGTGCCATCTGTGGTGGCACTGGAATTGCTGCGTTATTTTTGCATTTTTGGCATCGTTGACGTACAGATTTGTACAGTACACGCAGCTTCGGGACACAATAAACTGACTTTACATTGTTAATCACCGTTTCATGCACTTGATGATGGCGATCCTCGTGGAACGCTTTTACAATGAGGAATGTAATATAATCCTGTCTTGGCAATACGATGGCGTCTTCCCTGCAGTTCATATCGCTTGATCTCCCCTGGAGATATCCGTTGGAATATCCGTGGCCTTGAGCCTGCTTGAAGAGTAGATTCTGCGCTCGGTTGATCAGCTCCAGGTTAACCTTGTCCGGTTTAATTTGGGTTTTCTGCTGCGCCTTTATCCGGTCAACATACAGCAGAAACGTTGCTACTGCTCTGTATAATCGCCGTCATTGCGAAAAGTATTCGACGTTTATACCAATGCTCGGCTTCGTAGATGTCACGTGAACATGATTTCTCATCTCGGCGGTGTCAGTTTCATCGATGATGATTTCATCCATTGGCCACTCAGCATCTGGCCTTTGCAGAAAATCTGGTCCGTGAAGCCAATTTGCGATGTCCACTGCGCTCGAGACTTTGGTTGCCTTGTCTGCCACGTTTAGTTTTGTAGGAATCCAACGCCATTGCTTGACATCTGAGGACTCCAATATTTCGCCAATCCGATGCATTACAAATTGCTGGAATTTTCTAGGATCCATCTTCAACCATTGTAATACGGTCTTTGAGTCCGACCAGTACGTGATGCTGTTGACATTTAGACCACTAGTTTTAGTGATCTTTTGCCCCAGACGTAGTCCTGCTACTGCAGCTTGCAGCTCCATCCTGGGAATGGACAGCGGCCTGAGAGGTGCCACCTTGCTCCTGGCTGCGACCAATGCGACATGCACAATATCATGCAGCTCGACTCGAGCGCAGCAAACTGCTGCGTAGGCGTATTCGCTGGCATCGACGAAGATGTGGAGATCTGCTTGAGTCGTCCTGGTGAGGTTTTGGGAATAGCATCTGGGAATATCCAGCATCTGGATTTGTGAAAGTAAGCGCTTCCAATTTTCCCACTCGTTGCTTAGCTCTTGAGGAAGCTCTTCATCCCAGCCCACTTTGGAGCGCCACACATGCTGCAAAAGTATCTTCAGTCCAATGGTGAAGCAGGATACCAATCCAAGAGGGTCAAAGACTGACATTAGAACTTGAAGCAGCTCTCTTTTGGTCGGAATGATGCCATCGCTCAGAACTTATCGTCTTAGGCGTGCGAATCTGAGAACATATCGAAAACAGTCAGTTCGTGGCTCCCAATACACACCAAAAATTTTCTCAGGGTCTCCAAATTGGACTGGTAATTGTCCAGCTGATTTGCCATCTTCAAACGTGGCTGAAGCTGGCGATATGGCTCTACGTTTTTGTTGCGTACATAGTGCGCGATGCACGGTGCACAGCTTATCCCAAATGTCATAGCATGCATGACATATGCCTTCACTCTGCCGCTGCCTTGGTCGTACCACAAGAAACGCTGTGCCTGCCTGTCGTCTTCGCGAATGGTTATTCTATGGAACATTTCGGCGATGTCACCGCAGACGGCAACTTGACCCACTCGGAATGCTAGAAGAATCTCTAGAAGTGGAGTCAGCAAATCCGGTCCAGTGAGAATAAAATCATTTAATGCTGCTCCGTGAGATTTGGCGGCTGCGTCCCAAACAAGACGAACTTTGTTGGGCTTGTTTGGATTTAATGTTATAAAAATCGGCAAGTACCAACTCAACCTGGGAGGATTAGCTAGTTCTGTCTCCGTGAGCTCAACTGCGTATCCCTTTTGCACCAAGTTGTTTACTTGATCTTCAATTTTGTTGTACAGATCTGGTTCCCGTTGAATCTTTCTTTTCAAGCAGTTGAGACGATTGAGCGCAGCTTGGTAGCTTTCTGGCAGCACATTAATTATATTGCGCCACAAAAGTCCAATCTCGAATCGTCCGTCGACCTAAGTACATGTTTTGTCCAGAATTTCAATGGCCATTTTGTCATCCTCTGAAAGTATACTTCGAGGTTTGACTGCCTCCAGATTAAAACTCTCCTTCACCATGTCATGTAGTTCCTGCCACTGACAGTCGCAATGATGCATCGCCCAGTTTGTTGTCGCCTTTGACGTGCGTTGAATGCTCCAACCAAGCAGACATTTCGATGCAATTGGTTGGTCATATCTTCCTTCGAGCAGCTTACGTGGTACGGCAATCTTCCAGTTGTCAGCACCGATGAGCAGCACAGGTCGTACGTTGGGATAGGACTGCAGTGGCACCCCTTTCAGATAGGGATACTTAATGCACAGCTCGTCTGCGTTCAGCGATTGCCATGGAAGAGCCAGATTGCGAATAGTATGTACATTATTGAGCTGATAACATCTTTCGCTGCTCATTCCAGACACGCGAATTGATGTCCGTATGGATGAGCTCTCGTTGCGTGTGGCTTCACTGGTCCACTGTAGACAAATAGGACTTGGCACGCCTTTGATGCCCAGCGTATTGAATCTCTCCTCATCTATTAGGGTCACAGAAGAGCCTTCGTCCAGGAATGCATACACCAGTGTCGTTTTGTTGCCCACATGAATGTTGACTGGAACAATCCGGAAGTAATGATTCTTATTAACGTTGCTGTGTGCACCCACGACCACTTGATCCGGGGGATCATCCTGTGGAATGCTGCTTTTACTGGGGTCATCTTTATGCAATAATGGGTGATGCTTATAGGAACATCTATTTATCCCACACGTCTTCTTGGTGAAACAGCCCTTGCGGTGATTCTTGAGGCAATGATAACAAGCCCTTGCTGACTTCGCTTTTGTCCATCTTTCGTCTACAGACATCTTGTTGAAGCCTTCGCATTGTGGAGCAGAATGCTCCTGTGATCCGCATGCCATACATTTGGATGGGATTTGCTTCGGAGTTGGTGGTGGTGTAGCTGCAGCTACTTTATGATTGGAAGAACTAGCCTGGTTTGGATCCTCGTAGTGTGAGTTGACAGGGTTCGCCTTATAGGTGGATGGACAGATCACAGTTGATGCCGCCTCGGCAATCTTGTACATCCAGTCGCTGAACTCTTTAACTGGTGGTTGACAGGATTTTGGATGCATGGCCCAATCAAGTTTGTGCTTATTGGGTAGTTTGTCAACCAGCTCTTTCACTAACATTGGATTGTTGAGATGCGCCGTCAAATTGCTGGCCTCCATCATGGCGCATATGTTGCGCACAGCCAAAGCAAAGTCTATGAACGACTCCAATCGATCCTTAGGTGGTGCTAGCTTCCTTACTCTTTCAATCATTCTTTCCAGAATATGCTCTGGTCTTCCGAAAAACATTTTTAAAGTTGCGATGACGTCCGCAACCATTGAAGGAATGAGAAGCTTATCCTTGACTAGCTCTCTGGCTTTTCCTCCTAGGCATTTCTGCAGACGCAACATGTTTTCTACGTCTGAGAGCCCTGCGACCGAAGTACTGTTCTCGAACGTGCTGATAAAGCATGGCCAGTCTTCTGGATCGCCGCTAAACTTTGGTAGCTGCTTTGGGATGGCATGCCTTGCCGCCAACTGGGAACTTGATGGGCCTCCGATCCCTGCAACTGGAGGTGGCGCATAGATGGGAAGATGGAACTCTTGTCCGTTAATTTGAGCAAGAAGTTTATATTTTTGCTCGATATAGCGTTCCTCTATAGCTCTCTTCTCCTCCAGCATCGCCAACATCAACTGCTGTTGATTCAAAGCGCCATGCGCATTTGTGTTTACGTTTGCATTGATGCTGAATGCCGACTGCTCCTGTTGCGTTTCTTCATTGGATTGGGATTGCGCTTGGGCAGCGCCGGAAGCTTCAGTGGGCTCCTTGGTCAAGGACATGTTTGTTTTGGGTGGTGAATGCATGACGTGGCTTGATATGTTGATCAGCCTTTCACAGTTATTGCATTTCCAAGGTTGGTAGACAATGTTTTCGTCTACACCAACGCATGCAAAATGAAACCATTCCTTGCATTGGTCACACTGAACCCAGCTTTCCGTAGTGTTGTGCTTTCTCTTACACACTCCGCACAGAGACATGATTATTATTGTTTATTTGAGTTCAATTATTTTCGGCGCAATTATATTTACTTAAATTTTCAGCGATTCAAGTTCGATGTTCATTTTATAAGAATTCGAGCGATACGATTTTCATATGTACCATTTCAAAGAATTGTGAAATTCGCTTGTGTATGTATACGTACAAGCTCACACACACTAAGTTGTGATGACGAAATAATTCGTGGAGTCCTACTACACACTTCAAATTATTGTCTTGCTTACTTTTGTATGCAGTTTTTGCATACATGTAAACACACACACAACACTAGTACAACTTCGCAATTAGTTTTGTACAATTATGAATTGTTTTGTCTTTGCTTGACCGCACTTTTAATTCTTTCTCGTAGGAGAAATGCTTGGCTTGTCCGCACTTTTCAATTCTTTTTCATCCAAGAAATAGTTTGCTTGTCCGCAGTTTACTATTCTTTTTCATAGAAATGTTTTTTAAGAATTGTGACCGGCAATATCAAGTATGAGGGTTGGGACGACTTCTTAGAGAACCTTTAACTCAAACTCTACGCAATAAAAACGCAAACACTATGTTTATTGTGTTCTATATTACAACTTTCGGTGTTGCACGTATTTAATAGGTGTTTAAAGTAAGAGAAAAAGAAACTTAAAAAACATTTCGTGTTGTTTTCCTCTTTTCTGATGGCCAAGTGACGCTTAAAATTATCGAGCTTGTTCGATACGATTTCAAATTCAATCGATATTCAGAATTTAGGATAACAACTATCGATATGGGTAACAATTCGATATATCGATACATATTAAATGAAATAAAAATTAAATTATAAATCAAATTAAAACATGTTGGTTTCGGATATTATCAATAATCATTACATGGATGACTACTTGGGAGGAGCGGAAGACGTAACTAGTGCAGTGAATTTGATCAACCAGGTGAAATATGTACATGAACAAGCTGGGTTCCATATGTGTAACTGAGTATCAAATTCAAAAGACGTTTTGACACAACTTGATTTGGAAAATACACAGACAGACATTAAACAAATAAAAAATATAACGGAAGAACGCATCCTAGGTATGATCTGGGATTTTAAACAAGATATCTTTGGATACAATTTGAAATTCAAGAAAGTACATTTTGACATTTTGAATTTAACGAAACGACCAACTAAGCGTGAAGTTCTTAGAATAACAATGTCAATCTTTGACCCATTAGGATTCCTTTCAAATTTGTTAATCGCAAACAAAATACTATTACAAGCAATTTGGGACAGCGGAATAGGCTGGGACGACTTAATCATTGACGAAAACTTTGCAATTTGGAAAAGTTTGTGTAATAATATTACAAAAATAAATGAATTCAAAGTGCCAAGACAAATGACGACTCTTCCAATAGATAAATGTGACATTCAATTGCATATATTCTGCGACGCATCAAAAAGTGCGTATGCTGCTTGTGCTTACTTGCGATTCAGCGACTTGTATAGTGTTGAATGTTCACTGATAATGGCAAAATCAAAAGTAGCTCCATTAAAGCCAATGTCGATTCCCATATTGGAGCTACAGGGAGCGTTGCTAGGAGCCAGATTAAGCAAAACCGTCAAAGAAATCTTAAATTTCAAGATAAACAAAACATTTATGTGGACTGATTCTGAAATAATCTTACATTGGCTTAAATCCAGCAGCAAGCGTTTCAAAATGTTTGTGGCACAGAGACTGGGTGAAATCCAACAATTAACAAATGTGTCCGATTGGAAATATGTTTCTACTAAATTAAATCCAGCCGATCAGGCAACAAAAATTTTAAAACTTGATCTTTCCACCAATGACATTTGGCTAAAAGGCCCATCGTTTTTGTACGAGTCTTCTTCGGGATGGCCTAAGGGAAAGTTTAATGATGATCATCAGACGGACAATACGGGAATAGAACAGGAGTACGTAAACATAGTGACAGAAATACAAAATTTGATTGTAATACCAGATGTGTCAAGATTTTCGAATTGGATGCGATTTGTACGCACTACAGCCTGGGTATTAAAATACATTGATAAGCTTCTGAAGACACAGGACATATAATCTTAACATGAATTAACAGCCAAAGACATAAATAGAGCAGAACACTTGATTTACAAAAAGGTACAGCTAGATTCTTACCAGAATGAAATTGACTGTTTTGTTAAAACAAAAGCCATCGATAATTCAAGCACTTTAAAGTCACTTCCAATTATTATGACAGATGATGGATTGTTGAGGCTACGAGGACGATTGAACCATATTGAGGAAACAAATTTTGATTTTGATTCAAAGAATCCAATCATTTTGAGCAAAGGACATCTAATTACAGAGCTGTTAGTTTCTTATTATCATGTGAAGAATTGTCATATTGGAATAGAAACTGTTATAGCCAATTTACGACAAAAGTATTGGATAGTAAAATTTCGAAATGTAGTTAAGAAAATAGTCCGAGAGTGCCAGTTTTGCAAAAGTAAGAGAGCAAAACCACTTGTTCCTTTAATGGGTCAATTACCGTCATGTCGTGTCCAACTAACAGAAAGACCATTTTTAAAAACAGGAGTCGACTATTTTGGCCCAATAGAAATATTGGTCAATCGCAGTCACGTAAAAAGATACGGTGTTCTTTTTACTTGTATGGCAACTCGTGCTGTACATCTTGAAATAGCTGAGGATCTTTCGTGCAACGCATTTATGAATGTTTTTCGACAGTTTGGATGTCGACGAGGATTTCCAACAGAGCTATATTCAGACAATGGCACTAATTTTAAGAAAGCTAGTAAAAATATAAAAGAAATCATAGCAAGTTGGCCGGAAGACGAAATAATTCAATTCATGACGACTAAGAAATGCACATGGTTTTTTAATCCGCCTTTATCCCCACACATGGGAGGAGCATGGGAGCGATTGATTCAATCTGTTAAAAAATACATGATGTATCTGTTAACAGAAAGATATCCAAAAGAATATGTACTAAAAACCATATTCTGTGAAATAGAATTTATGATTAATAGTCGACCACTTTTATATGTACCCTCTGATTTAGCTGAAGTAGACCCATTGACTCCCAATAGCATTTTGATAGGACCTAACTATAGAGACTCATTTTACTCAGATGCCTCTGATAATGATTTAAAACTACTAAACATGTGGAAGGCATCTCAAAAGATAGCAGATTTGTTTTGGCAAAAGTGGAAAAAGGAATACCGTCAGTTTTTGTTATGTAGTCGAAAGTGGACAAAAGATTCAATAAAAATTGTTGGAGGCGATATTGTCATTATAACAGATTCGAATTTACCAAGAAATACTTGGCCAATGGGCAAAATAATAAAAACATATCCATCACGAGACGGTCGTGTAAGAATAGTAGATGTTAAGACAAAGAATGGAATTTATAAAGGACCAGTCATTAAGTTAATTAAATTAGATGTACTCCCTAAGAATGAAATTTAATGTAAAAAAAAGTATTGTTAAGTATGACCACAATACTTTGGGAGGAGAATGTTGCGAATTTATTGAGTTTTTGATTTATAATTAATTTTAAGCTATCTCGATAAATATCGATAAATATTGTAAGCCAAGTTGGCAGTTTTGAATACATAAATAATTTGGTATTTTTAAGTAATAATTGAGTTGGCAGCACCGAAATGAACTTTACCTTTTTGAGTCTGACCGCAAAAGAAAGACGTTGAAATAAGATTTGAAGAAGCTGAGTTACTGAGCGCTTCCACGCTAAAATAAAGTTTATATTTAATTTAAACAAGTGTGTTTCAATACAACGGAGAGCCTGTGGAACGACAAGCCAAGCATTGACATATGCAAGGGTCGTTTGCACACAACGTTGCATATTTGACATTCCTGGGGACACGATCAAATTGGTCATTCGAGCCCGATTAATATATAAAACACAGGTACGACACAACATTAATGGTCATTCGAGCCCGATTAATATATAAAACAC
>JAWNPO010000443.1:0-14554 GCA_035047525.1 Drosophila quinaria
ATATTTGAATACCCACCTTTTTCAAAGCGTCATCAGGGATAACAAAATAAGAGTTATTGGTCAGAAAAATTCGATTATTTCCAATTTGTATGTCTTAAATCTTTTTTTTTTTTAATTTATATTAATTTAAATTTCTTGAAAGACCACTTATTTTTCAATTTATTTTATAAAAATCAGAAAATTACTCTTGTTTTACCAAAATTTTTTTCATTTAACATAATCGTTACGATCCCTGATAATAATTGAGGGAATAAAAACACGATTGTTTTTACAACATTTTTTTTATTCAAGGAAATTTACTTATTTCAGGTAAGTTCAATTACATCTAACCCATTTAGATTTAATTTGGGTAAAAGAAATTAAATAATACTTTTGGTGAACATTTAAAATGTCATGCAATTCAATACATCATACCTTCTAAAGTAACAATAATAACCAAAGGAAAGTATACAAATACAAGTACATATTCATTATCAAAATGTTTGTTCATTATCTTTTCACTTTTACACTATAAAAAATATGTATTTACTTTTTTAATGTTTTTTAAATTCGAGATAATAAGATAATAAATACGTTACATCCTCATTCCACTACACAGTTTAGTTAGTATTCTTTGGATATTACTAATTTCAATAATAATAATATTTATATTATTAGATAGTATATAAGATAGTATATTATTTAATAATAAAAAAAAAGTAAAACGCCAAAAAATACTACATAAACTTTGTATTTAAATGAGTGAATTACATATTAGTTACCTCAATTTCTGTCTATTACAAAACTTAAGAAAATAAGATTAGTACATAAGTTTCTCATTCCACTTCAATGTTTATGTACTTCTTAAGTTTTAAACTGAGGAAAGTGCAATATTTAATATATAATATTCTCATTCTACTGCACAGTTAATTTAATATTCTGTGCGTGTTACTTAATCTTTTTCTATTATTATAAAATACACTTTTGTGGAAAATTGTGCAAAAAATAAATGTATGTTATTTAATAGATAGAAAATATTTTATGAAACATAAAGAATATTAAATAGGAGTGAAAAGTGAATTGAGGTTATTACATATTAAATATTGAAATTTCCTTACTTTAAAACTTAAGAAGTACATAAACATTGTAGTGGAAAAAGAAAATGACGTATTAATCTTAGTTTCTTAAGTTTAACAACAAACTTAAGAAAATAAAAGAAAATTAAGTAATTAATATGCGATAGCATCATTTCGATACAAAGCTTGTGTAGTATTTTCTTTCTATTTTACTAGCTTTTTTCCATTATAGAATAATATACTTTTGTTAAAAGTTGTGCAACTAACAAATGTATATTATATAATTATAGACAAAATATGGCAGAACGCATATAATATTAAATAAGCTCTGTGGTTCAATGAAGCTTTTAAATAATAATTATCTTAGTTTGTTAAAATTAAAAAATTATTTTAATTTGCGGGATTCTGATTTACGTTGGTTATCCAGCCATGTTTTTAACTGAGCAGGGGTACGCTCTCCCAAATATTTGGAGTTTCTTATTATTTGAAGGCACTCCTGCAGTGATGGCAGCTTCTGCAAACTTTTCAGGTCGCCAAATATTTCAATCATTTCCTGTTTCTCTTCAATTATTCAACGAACTCGACGTGTTTTACCAAATGGAGGTACTGTAATATGATAAACGTCGTAAAACAATCATTATCTTAACGAAAATGGTACTTACTGCTGCGGCGTTTCTTTGAAGAAGTGTTCTTAACACTGTCGTTGAAGTCAACACCATTTTCAGATTCATTATCATCTGTAGTGTTTGCCAAATTTTCATCAACTTCATCAAGATAATTTGCTGTAATTGTAATTAAATTATTTAGAAAAAATTACTTATGAGTTCATTAACTTAAAATTAATAAAGTATAAGACACACATTTAGGCGTTACTAAATATAATGGTTTACTAAATTATATTTAAATATTCATGCAAAAACAAAAATTAGAAGCACTTACAATTTTGGTTTTTGATTACTTTTACACATCTCTAATCTTTCAATATTTGATGCTGCTAGCAACATCTTTGGAGCTTCTGTTATTTCTGAGATCGGTGTAGTCACTCGATATATGTTCTTATGAATATCCTTATGATGTCCCATGAAATTAGCTAGCCGATCAATTTGAGCATCATCGGCATTTTGCATGGAGGTGTGGGTAGCTATTTGTTTCCTTAGTAAAGTCCCTCTCAAAGCAGTTGGGTCTCTAGCACCACATTCCTTCTGAAAACCTTTTTAGGAGCGGACACGCACGAATATATTCCTTGCCAAGGCGATTCGAATCTGGTGTGCTAAAAATATATTTATTGGAGTCTTTTACTCCAGCTCTTTGGCGATGCTTTAATATAGTATCGATGCAACGGCGATCAAAGGAATTGAGGAGTACAGGAACTGTTCTATTTAATTTTCCTCTGATTGTAATTCTTACAAATTCTTGAGCAACTCCTTTTGTTGAGTCTTCTAGTCTATTATAGTTCTCATCATCAACATTCACTGCATGAGCTGTTTCATAATTTTCTATTTTTAGCCTTTCAATTTCTCCTGCTCGGCGCCGATTAAAAATTTGCAGTTTTATTAAAGTACTTTCAGTTAAACTTGACCATTTTGATAAATTAAAATTGACCTCCAATGCTTCAAGAGCTTTTTGGGACTTGTTTGTAACGTAATCGTATAAAGTCTTTATGTCGTCCTTATTCGGTAAAACAGTTATAGCAGCTCGCCTTTTGGTCGACTGATCTTCGACAGCTTTTTTGTTGATATTTATAGGAATTTCGATATCCCATAAATGTTGAAAGTCTTTTACTAATTTCTTTTTTACATTATCCTGTTCTTTTATAAATAAACATTTTAATAAATTGGCGCATTTCTTAATAATCCTGTTAGTGACATTGGCAACAGAAGGTGTTTTATAAAACATAATATTGTCATCCCATTGAGCAACGGTGCGAATGCAGGACACGAGCAAATTAATGTATTGGGGCTCAATTGCATCTTTGAGTTCAGTTAATTTTCCATTCGATTGTTTCTCCATTTCAAGCAGCAGCCTTCCAAGTACACGCATGTGAGATCTGATCATGTCATGTTGTAATTTTCCGTGTTTCATACATTCATGGTTGGCATACATAATAATAAGTTGATCAAAAACCACGGCTCTGGAGATTTCATCATCATTTAGTACTGGTACAACTGTTTTACGCAAAATATCACTGGCGATCGGGTGGATGAAACCTGTCTTAGCGCGGCCGTCTTTTAATAAATTTCGTTTTCCTTTCTCGTGCGTATTTTTTTGGGCAATGTGGAACATGATTACGAAGCGTGCTTTTGGGAAAGAATCCGTTACACATTGTGCAGCAAACAAAGTCCCGTGCTTTATTAGATGAAGCTTCGCGTTTTCGCCGAGGTACAATTAACGATCCGGTGTTCTTTGACTGATCCGTGTTATGCATGAAGTCACCTTTCTTCCGAATTATATCAATTAATTCTTTTCGCTGTTGACTGCGCTTGGGAAGGGTGGTAAATCGCAGAACATCTGGATGTTTTTTATGGACTAGCTCCAAATGCCGAGCAAATTTCGTCTGTAGCTTGTTACAAAACATGCAAAAGTGTTGCTTGGATTTTTGCTCATATTTTGCAATATGAACATTTAATTTTCGAACATCAAAGAGTGGAGTTTCAGGAGTGAAGCTAAAACTTTCTTCAACATTGTTCCTTAAAACAGTTGCGGACTCGCTCAATCTATACGAAGGATCTGACTGCGATGTTATGTTTATTGTTACATCATTTTCAATGTCTGTTAATACTTGGCTATTCTGCTCGTCTACACTTTTAGCATTTAGCAAATTTGGACCTAATTACAGTTAATAAAAAACAAATTTAATTTAAAATAAACGTAAAAGAAAAATAAATTGATTTAAAATTGCAAATTTTAAAATTGACACTTACGAAGAAAGACATCAGAGCTAATAATATTTATCTCAGATACGCCCTTTGACTCTTCCGGTACATCTGTAAATTTTTCTGTATTACTAAACTTATAAAAATAATTTACTTATTATAAATACTTACTCAATGAGTAATCAATGTCGTTTTCATCTTCAGCTAAGGCTGAAGCGGATTGTTGTTTCTCGATTTCACCTACTAATATAAAACAAAGATGTTTAAGTAATTTAAACACTGAACTATTAAATACTAAAATATTACCACAGTCGTTCAACAAAAGCTCCCCCGGCGTCTTTTCTGTGTCTGCTATGACTGATTCATTGGGCAGAGACTTTTTCTCTGGCAAGGAATGAAAAATTGTTAAGGTTTTTGTTAAATTGAATGTAAATTTTTTCATTACTGTATACTTACGCGATATTGTAATGATGTCATTATTGGCAGGTAAATCATCAACAGGTTGTCTTGTTTCAGCATCTACAAACAATCAAATAATCTTTAGTAAAAAAGTCACATTAAATACAATTTAGCAGTATTAAAATTAATTTGCTCTTTTTAACTAATGTAAGTAAGTACCTAAAGACTTTAGCCAATATATTTTTTTAATTAAGCTGTATGCAAATGTGGGAATTTATAGAGGGTTATATAAAAGAATATTGCACTTTCAGTTTTTTTTATTATGATTCTATGCAGGTAGGATAAAAAAACCAACTATTTTCAAAAACTTTTAGCGTACATACATTTATGTATACATGCTTACATACAGTGGCGATCAAAGATGAGTGCATGTTCACAACACTGACTTTCATGATTCATAAAAGGAAAACCATACAAGGGATTCCAAATTTTTTTTTTTCCAAATTTTCATCATTTCATTCTTAACAAATAGGAGTAAAGCAACATTAATAAAAAAGACAAATTCTTAGATTTTGAAAGAAAAAGGAAAAAGGAAAAGGGAAAAAAAAGTGAGCTTACTTTATCAACTTTTACCCCAGATTTTTTGAAAAAAAAATTTTGATGCAACTAGTTTCTCTAATCAATTCTATTAGTAACTGTGTTTTTGTGTTTTTTAAAAGTTTTTAAAAATGGCAAAATAGGCACTTTTTGTATGAAAATTGGAAAAAAGTACCTACTTTGCCAATTTCAAAAAATTTTAAAAAATACAAGAGAAAAGATTTTTGCAAACAAAAAGTACCTACTTTGCCAATTTCAAAAAATTTTAAAAAATACTAGAGAAAAGATTTTTGAAAATTTTTGTTTGCAAAAATCTTTTCTCTAGTATTTTTTAAAATTTTTTGAAATTGGCAAAGTAGGTACTTTTTTTTTCTCTTATATTTTTTTAAAATTTTTTGAAAATGGCAAAATAGCCACTTTTTGTATAAAAATTTGAAAAAAGTGGCTATTTTGCCATTCTCAAAAAATTTTAAAAAATACAATAGAAAAGATTTTTGAAAATTTTTTTTTGCAGTTACTAATAGAATTGATTAGAGAAACTAGTTGCATCAAAATTTTTTTCAAAAAATTTAGAGTAAAAGTTGAAAAAGTAAGCTCACTTTTTTTTCCCTTTTCCTTTTTCTTTCAAAATCTAAGAGTTTGTCTTTTTTATTAATGTTACCTTACTCCTATTTGTTAAGAATAAAACGATGAAAATTTAGAAAAAAAAAAATTTTGATTCCCTTGTATGGTTTTCTTTTTATGAATCATGAAAGTCAGTGTTGTGAACATGCACTCACCTTTGCTCCCCACTGTATATGTACAAATAGTAATATAAGTATTGCTTTTAAATTTAAAAATGTATTAACACAAACATTTTTATATAACTTCATAATTCTTAGAATCACATATCTAAAAATTTACTTGACATAGTGTATATACATACAGTTTGTCAAGAAAGTTGTTCGACAAAATACATATGCACATATTTGTTTTTCTATTTTTCTCTTCCTTTTTATTTTTTTCAAAAAACTCTAGACAAGAACAATAAAATAATAAATATTTTTGTTTTTTGCCGGACAAATTGTGTTTTTTAATTGGTCGAAACACTTTCTTGACTAACTGTACATACAAAATGGAAGAGACAGAAAATAACGGATTCGAAATACATATGCACATAACAAAAAGCGACAAATTTATGTACATATGTATGTAATAATATAAGTTTTGAATGCATGTTAGTACCTTTGTTCATTTCATTGCGTTTCTGCTCCAACGTTGTACGATCTATAATTACAGAGAAATGTTTATTTGAACTAAGCTAATTTTAAATATATATGAACTTTACCTCCATATTCAATTAATTGAGCCACGAAGCTGCCATTGGATAATTTGGCAATACATTGATCTTCCTCGAACTTCAATTTTCTTTTGTGTAAAACAAAATATTTTTCACAAAATATTAAAGCATAATCCTTCTTCATTTTGAAAATTCCCGGTAAGCTTTGGCTCTGTAAGTTACATACATATGTATATGCAGGTCAATTCGTTTTTCATATTCTCATTGCTGCGCCTATCGACTATCGATTTTCTTTTGTTATTCTGACTGTCAAGATAGCGTCGCATTTTCTAGCTTTTAATGTGAAGTAACATTTAATATAGTTTTTCATAAGATTTATGTATTGAAAGAAACTATTTAGGCACAAAACTAAAATAAAATGGAAAAATTTAATAAAAACATGTTTTTCATATTTATACACATTAAGCATTTTCTTATATTTATATAAATTTAAATAAAGAAAGTTGAAGTCAAATTCGATATTTACTGTAAAATTAATATTTCTTTGATATTTCTTTCTTAAATTTATTTTGTTAGAAATATAACTTTTTATATTTAGTTTCGTAGTTTGTCTCATGTCATTATTCCGAGATCTATAATATTCACTTCACACATCGGTTAAAAATATAAAACCGTCGATTTGTTATTTTTGACTTCTTTGCAATGGGCTTACTAATATTTTTAAAAGACAAATTTATTTCAATATATACTTGTATAATAAACAGATCTTGTTATTGTAGTAATCTTAAAAATAAAATCGATTTTATATAATTTTGAATTTTTTCTTACATTTGCGCAATGGGATGGCGGAATATAAAAGAACTCGACGAAATAAACTGATCTTGTTATCACACGATTTTCAATATTTTGAACGGATTTTAGACTAGAGATGTTTAAAAAAAAATTTATCGAAATTATAAAATTTTTTATTTTTATTGACATTTCAACAATGTTATGGCTGAATATAATAGAATTCATCGAAATAAACTGATCTTGTTATCATACGATTATCAATATTTTGCACGGATTTTAGACTAAAGATGTTTAAAAAAAAAAAGCTGATCGAAACTAAAAATTTTTTTTATTTTTATTGACATATCAACAATGTAATGGCTGAATATAATAGAATTCATCGAAATAAGCTGATCTTGTCATCATACGATTATCAATATTTTGCACCGATTTTAAACTAGAGATGTTTAAAAAAAAAGCTGATAGAAATTAAAATTTTTTTTATTTTTATTGACATTTCAACAATGTTATGGCTGAATATAATAGAATTCATCGAAATAAACTGATCTTGTTATCATACGATTATCAATATTTTGCACGGATTTTAGACTAGACATGTTTAAAAAAAAAAGCTGATCGAAACTAAAAATTTTTTTTATTTTTATTGACGTTTCAACAATGTTATGGCTGAATATAATAGAATTCATCGAAATAAACTGATCTTGTTATTATACGATTATCAATATTTTGCACGGATTTTAGACTAGACATGTTTAAAAAAAAAAGCTGATCGAAACTAAAATTTTTTTTTATTTTTATTGACATATCAACAATGTAATGGCTGAATATAATAGAATTCATCGAAATAAACTGATCTTGTTATCATACGATTATCAATATTTTGCACGCATTTTAGACTAAAGATGTTTAAAAAAAAAAAGCTGATCGAAATTAAAATTTTTTTTATTTTTATTGACATTTCAACAATGTTATGGCTGAATATTATAGAATTCTTCGAAACATTTCAACAATATTATGACAAAATATTATAGAATTCATCGAAGTTTTATATTAAATTCAGCCATAACATTGTTGATATGTCAATAAAAATAAAAAAAATTTTAATTTCGATCAGCTTTTTTTTTTAAACATCTCTAGTCTAAGATCCGTGCAAAATATTGATAATCGTATGATAACAAGATCAGTTTATTTCGATGAATTCTATTATATTCAGCCATTACATTGTTGAAATGTCAATAAAAATAAAAAAAAATTTTTAGTTTCGATCAGCTTTTTTTTTTAAACATGTCTAGTCTAAAATCCGTGCAAAATATTGATAATCGTATGATAACAAGATCAGTTTATTTCGATGAATTCTATTATGTTCAGCCATAACATTGTTGAAATGTCAATAAAAATAAAAAAAATTTTTAGTTTCGATCAGCTTTTTTTTTTAAACATGTCTAGTCTAAAATCCGTGCAAAATATTGATAATCGTATGATAACAAGATCAGTTTATTTCGATGAATTCTATTATATTCAGCCATAACATTGTTGAAATGTCAATAAAAATAAAAAAAATTTTAGTTTCGATCACCTTTTTTTTTTTAAACATCTCTAGTCTAAAATCCGTGCAAAATATTGATAATCGTATGATAACAAGATCAGTTTATTTCGATGAATTCTATTATATTCAGCCATTACAATGTTGAAATGTCAATAAAAATAAAAAAAATTTTAATTTCGATCAGCTTTTTTTTTTTAAACATCTTTAGTCTAAAATCCGTGCAAAATATTGATAATCGTATGATAACAAGATCAGTTTATTTCGATGAATTCTATTATATTCAGCCATTACATTGTTGAAATGTCAATAAAAATAAAAAAATTTTAATTTCGATCAGCTTTTTTTTTTTTAAACATCTCTAGTCTAAAATCCGTGCAAAATATTGATAATCGTATGATAACAAGATCACTTTATTTCGATGAATTCTATTATATTCAGCCATTACATTGTTGAAATGTCAATAAAAATAAAAAAATTTTAATTTCGAACAGCTTTTTTTTTTTAAACATCTCTAGTCTAAAATCCGTGCAAAATATTGATAATCGTATGATAACAAGATCAGTTTATTTCGATGAATTCTATTATATTCAGCCATAACATTGTTGAAATGTCAATAAAAATAAAAAAAATTTTAATTTCGATCAGCTTTTTTTTTTAAACATCTTTAGTCTAAAATCCGTGCAAAATATTGATAATCGTATAATAACAAGATCACTTTATTTCGATGAATTCTATTATATTCAGCCATAACATTGTTGAAATGTCAATAAAAATAAAAAATTTTATAATTTCGATAAATTTTTTTTAAACATCTCTAGTCTAAAATCCGTTCAAAATATTGAAAATCGTGTGATAACAAGATCAGTTTATTTCGTCGAGTTCTTTTATATTCCGCCATCCCATTGCGCAAATGTAAGAAAAAATTCAAAATTATATAAAATCGATTTTATTTTTAACATTACTACAATAACAAGATCTGTTTATTATACAAGTATATATTGAAATAAATTTGTCTTTTAAAAATATTAGTAAGCCCATTGCAAAAAAGTCAAAAATAACAAATCGACGGTTTTATATTTTTAACCGATGTGTGAAGTGAATATTATAGATCTCGGAATAATGACATGAGACAAACTACGAAACTAAATATAAAAAGTTATATTTCTAACAAAATAAATTTAAGAAAGAAATATCAAAGAAATATTAATTTTACAGTAAATATCGAATTTGACTTCAACTTTCTTTATTTAAATTTATATAAATATAAGAAAATGCTTAATGTGTATAAATATGAAAAACATGTTTTTATTAAATTTTTCCATTTTATTTTAGTTTTGTGCCTAAATAGTTTCTTTCAATACATAAGTCTTACCAAAAACTATATTTAATGTGACTTCACATTAAAAGCTAGAAAATGCGACGCTATCTTGACAGTCAGAAAAACAAAAGAATATCGATAGTCGATAGGCGCAGCAATGAGAATATGAAAAACGAATTGACCTGCATATACATATGTATGTAACTTACAGAGCCAAAGCTTACCGGGAATTTAAAAAATGAGCAACGAATATGTTTTAATATCTTGTGCAAAATATTTTGTTTTGCACAAAAAAAAATTGAAGTTCGAGGAAGATAAATGTATTGCCAAATTATCCAATGGCAGCTTTGTGGTTCAATTAATTGAATATGGAGGTAAAGTTCATATATATTTAAAATTAGCTTAGTTCAAATAAACATTTCTCTGTAATTATAGATCGTACAACGTTGGAGCAGAAACGCAATGAAATGAACAAAGGTACTAACATGCATTCAAAACTTATATTATTACATACATATGTACATAAATTTGTCGCTTTTTGTTATGTGCATATGTATTTCGAATCCGTTATTTTCTGTCTCTTCCATTTTGTATGTACAGTTAGTCAAGAAAGTGTTTCGACCAATTAAAAAACAATTTGTCCGGCAAAAAACAAAAATATTTATTATTTTATTGTTCTTGTCTAGAGTTTTTTGAAAAAAATAAAAAGGAAGAGAAAAATAAAAAAACAAATATGTGCATATGTATTTTGTCGAACAACTTTCTTGACAAACTGTATGTATATACACTATGTCAAGTAAATTTTTAGATATGTGATTCTAAGAATTATGAAGTTATATAAAAATGTTTGTGTTAATACATTTTTAAATTTAAAAGCAATACTTATATTACTATTTGTACATATACAGTGGGGAGCAAAGGTGAGTGCATGTTCACAACACTGACTTTCATGATTCATAAAAAGAAAACCGTACAAGGGAATCAAATTTTTTTTTTTTCTAAAGTTTCATCGTTTTATTCTTAACAATTAGGAGTAAGGTAACATTAATAAAAAAGACAAATTCTTAGATTTTGAAAGAAAAAGGAAAAGGGAAAAAAAGTGAGCTTACTTTTTCAACTTTTACCCTAGATTTTTTGAAAAAAAATTTTGATGCAACTAGTTTCTCTAATCAATTCTATTAGTAACTGCAAAAAAAAATTTTCAAAAATCTTTTCTATTGTATTTTTTAAAATTTTTTGAGAATGGCAAAATACCCACTTTTTTCCAATTTTTATACAAAAAGTGGCTATTTTGCCATTTTCAAAAAATTTTAAAAAATATAAGAGAAAAAAGTACCTACTTAGCCAATTTCAAAAAATTTTAAAAAATACTAGAGAAAAGATTTTTGAAAATTTTTGTTTGCAAATTTTGAAAATTTTTGTTTGCAAAAATCTTTTCTCTTGTATTTTTTAAAATTTTTTGAAATTGGCAAAGTAGGTACTTTTTTCCAATTTTCATACAAAAAGTGCCTATTTTGCCATTTTTTAAAACTTTTAAAAAACACAAAAACACAGTTACTAATAGAATTGATTAGAGAAACTAGTTGCATCAAAATTTTTTTTTTCAAAAAATCTAGGGTAAAAGTTGATAAAGTAAGCTCACTTTTTTTCCCCTTTTCCTTTTTCCTTTTTCTTTCAAAATCTAAGAATTTGTCTTTTTTATTCATGTTGCCTTACTCCTATTTGTTAAGAATGAAATGATGAAAATTTGGAAAAAAAAATTTGGAATCCCTTGTATGGTTTCCCTTTTATGAATCATGAATGTCAGTGTTGTGAACATGCACTCACCTTTGATCGCCACTGTATGTAAGCATGTATACATAAATGTATGTACGCTAAAAAAGTTTTTGAAAATAGTTGGTTTTTTTATCCTACCTGCATAGAATCATAATAAAAAAACTGAAAGTGCAATATTCTTTTATATAACCCTCTATAAATTCCCACATTTGCATACAGCTTAATTAAAAAAATATATTGGCTAAAGTCTTTAGGTACTAACTTACATTAGTTAAAAAGAACAAATTAATTTTAATACTGCTAAATTGTATTTAATTTGATTTTTTACTAAAGATTATTTGATTGTTTGTAGATGCTGAAACAAGACAACCTGTTGATGATTTACCTGCCAATAATGACATCATTACAATATCGCGTGAGTATACAATAATGAAAAAATTTACATTCAATTTAACAAAAACCTTAACAATTTTTCATTCCTTTCAGATCCAGAGAAAAAGTCTCTGCTCAATGAACCAGTCATAGCAGATACAGAAAAGACGCAGGGGGAGGTTTTGTTGCACGACTGTGGTAATATTTAAGTATTTAATAGTTCCGTGTTTAAATTACTTATACATCTTTGTTTTATATTAGTAGGTGAAATCGAGGAACAACAATCCGCTTCAGCCTTATATGAAGATGAAAACGACATTGATAACTCATTGAGTAAGAATTTATTATTAGTTAATTATTTTTATAAGTATAATAATACATAAAAATTCACAGCTGCACCGGAACAGTCAATTAGTAACATTCTTGGTTCTAAAGCTCAACAATCAATTGATGCAGCTTTAACATCGGATGAAAGTGGAGATTCAGACTCTGAATTGATACCTTTTGAAGTATCAACAACAGATTCTAATTTTGAGCCTACGGATAAGGATAAGAACTCCTCAGATAGCTCAGATGATAGTAACTCTGAAAATGTTGCACAAAATAAAGGTACTTTTTCTTTTGCTGTACCATTTATTTTTATACTGATTATCGTGAAACTTACCTTTTACAGCATCTCCATATGGTACAATTCGTCGAGTTCGTTGGACAACTGAGGAAAAACAGGAACTGATTGAACTATTTGGTGATCTGAAAGCATTGCAGAAGCTGCCATCACTGCAGGAGTGCCTTCAAATAGTACGAAACTCCAAATATTTGGGAGAGCGTACCCCCTGCTCAGTTAAAAACATGGCTGGATAACCAACGTAAATCAGAATCTCGCAAATTAAAATAATTTTTAATTTAACTAAGAAAATTAATATGTAACAACCCCATTGTACTACAGAGCATATGTAATATATTTGGGTTCTAATATATTTTTTCTATTTTTATATAATATACATTTGTTAGTTGCACAACTTCCAGCAAAGTATACTATTTAATAATAGAATAAATATTAAACCGACAAAAATACTACATAAACATATTGAATTGAGGATATTGCATATTAATAACTTAAATTTCTTTATTTTCTAAAATAAGTTTTTTAAGCTTAAGGATTTCAGATTTATAAGATTTTGTTATTCCATTGCAATGTTTATATACTTACCAAGTTTTAAACTAAGGAAACTGAGATAGTTAATATGTAATATTGTCATTCCAATACAAAGTTTATTTAATACTCTTTATGTATTAAAAAATCTTCTGATTTTAGATAGTATACATTTATTGTTTTCACCATTTTCAATAAATGTATAGTATTTAATAAAAGAAAAAGATTTAGTAAAACCCAAAGAATATTAAATAAACTGTGTAGTAGGATGAGAATATTATATATTATTTATCTCGGCTAAAAAACTTAAGAAGTAAATACATACATTTTGTAGTATATAAGTGAAAAGACAATGAAAATGTATTTGTATTCTTTTTTTTTGGTTGTTGTCACATTGGAGTTAAACTGAAATATTTTTTTAGAATTCTTTCACTTGCTTGAAAAATGTTCTTAATATATTATATAATTTTATTTACCCTGATTGAATGTAAAGGGGTTAGATGTAATCGAACTTACCTGAAATGAGTTACCTTCCTTGAATAAAAAATATTTTTTTGTAAAACAATCGTGTTTTATTATGTTTAATAAAAGAAAATTGAAACGAGAGTTATTTTCTGAACTTTATAATCATTGAAATATTAAATTTAGGATGCCTTTAAGGAGCGATATAAGCATATATTTTATATATTATATTCTTTAATCATTTTGGGGCCAATGTCCTTAAAACCCACGTTGTATAGCTAAACAGTTCCATTCCACCATTCCCCTGTCCCTATAATACGACATTGGTTGAATATTTTAAGAGTCCTCAAATTAACTATATATAAATTTTGAATTTTGTGTATTTTCTCTGTTAAATGTATATATTAGGGTCAAGTCCCTGAAAAAAACTGTTCATAAAGTGGGCTAAAAAGGGTTGCCACATCAGTGAAATTGTAAACTTTTAAAATCAATTTCTTAATAGTTTAGAGCATTTTAAAGGGCTAGAAATGTATTTTTCCGAAAGATTTTATGGTTATCAATCATAAATAGAAGGATTTTTGAATTTTCATCCATTTATTTATTTTTAATAATTGAAAGTTCATGGTGTCCTTAAAATGTTTTGTAAAATCAAATAAAAAAAAATATATAATTTTCAACAACGAAGCCTTAAATACAGTAGTTAGATAAAGCTATAGCTTAAAGCATTTGGAGTTAACCCGTCTTTAAATAAAAATTGTTTTGATTAATTTACTACGCCATTAACATAAAGAAAACACAAATGTCCTCATAATAATCGTTAAAGGGCAGATATTTTTGAGGACAGTCCTCAAAATATCGAATTGTACCCAAAACTTGTGAAAAACATAAAATATGTCCCGAAAATACGCGGGTGCGAATACATATATATATAT
>JAWNPO010000447.1:0-18538 GCA_035047525.1 Drosophila quinaria
TGAGCGAAAAAATAAAACTCACAAGAAATCATTATTTATGATTTTAAATTTTTCGCTGAAAATAAGACTCACCTTAAGTTCATGGATTTTTTCTCTTTAAAAGAAACCCATTGGACCCATAAAACGCAAAAAGAAATCTTTAAAATTATTACATAATCTTTTTTAAAAGTGAGTTTTTTTCTGAGCAAAAATTAAAAACAACAAAATATGATTACTTGTGAGAAAAAGAAAGAGGCTAAATTGGAGCAAGTTTAGTTATATTTTAACAGTTTTAATGTTTCTTTACAAAAATTATATTATTTCCGCTTATTCAGTGCTATGAAAATTCGATCTTAAATATCACAAATAAAAATTCGAAATTAAACAAAGGAAAATTAAAAACTAAAATTTTTTTTTTTTTTGTGTCATGATAAACCGAAATTAACCCTTATAAATGAAATGGTTACTAAACGGTTATTTCGGCTTAAAATATTTATGTTATTTATTTAAATTCACATTCAAATTCATCTTCATATTGATCCTGATTACTTGCTTCCATTTTCATTTTTGCCCCAAAAACTATGCTATATTTTTTATTTTTTATTTTATCTTCATCTTGAGCCTCAACATCTGCTTATTATAATTAACAGTTATAAAACATTTATACATTCTGTAATTTGCATATCTCTCCCTACTTGTATTCTTGGAATGTTCATTTTCCGCTTAGGTGGTCAAAATGATGATTGTGTGGTCGCTTGTAATATTCAGCGTTTGCTGGCTTCCGTTTCATCTGTACTTTATTGTTACCTCCTGTTATCCGGCCATCACTGAGGCAATCGTTCATTCAGAACTATATCTCGCTATCTATTGGCTGGCCATGAGCAATTCCATGTACAATCCGATTATCTACTGTTGGATGAATTCCCGGTAAGTGCTCTTTATAAGTGAACGTTTTTTCTCTCTCTCTCTCTCTCTCTCTCTCTCTCTCTCTCTCTGTCTTTCCCCCTGTTTGCTTTTTGCCCTTTGCGAGTCGATAAATTATGTAATTTGCGGTTGAATTAACGTCGAACGCGTTAAGTGCAATGCCACAGTCTTGCCACAAACAAACACACACAAACACACAAACACACACACACACAATCACACACACACACACACACACACACTTAGTTTGCTTCTCAGTCACTTAGTCAGTCGATTAGCTTGTTGGCCGGAAATGAACTCAACGCCCTCTCATCATCTTGATCATGATCATCATTATCATTCTTATCATTGTCTCATCTTCATTTGACGTCGAGCATTTTGCATCGTATAATTCTAATTTCAATTGGTTTGGCGAGGGCAGTTTGAGCCATTTAGCAACTGTACAAAATACTAAAAAGTATCTGCTGTCGAACTTTCCTAACTTGTTCAAGAAAAAAGTTTCGATTTGGGGAGACAATGAATCAGGCAATTTTTTTTTTTATTTTTTAGTAGAACTACAAATTTATTTATGTTAAATTGTGAACTTTTTAATTTGTTTTTTATCTTGATGAGTCTACAATCTTACTTAAAAAATAAAAAATCAGAAACTAGTGCCTACAAAATTATAAATTTAAATTGCGAGCTATTACATTTTTTTATCCTTAAAGTTAAACAAAACTAAACAAATCAGAAATAAGTTACAAAAATCATAAACTCCAAATTACTTTTACTCTTGCTTTAACTTTTAAATTTTCTCTTATTCTTCAAGCTAAGCAGAACTTAAAAAATTTGAAATTAGGATCTGATAATTATTTTTTTATATTATTTTCTATATATATATTACATATGTATATTATTACTTAAGTAAGAAAATTATAAGAAACTCTGTCGGATTTGTATTGGATCAGGGTACTTATTTCAAATTAATTGAAACCAATCTCGCTGATAACTATATCTGCAACTTTAATTCACACATATAAAAATACGTATGCACATATAAACACACACACTCACACCCATGTACATTGAGCTATGTTCGTTACGCGAATATGTTCCACATCCGTTAAGGGGAAACGTAACTGATTGCAATTAATTTGGCCCAGTCAACATGCCAATGACTGTTGCCATCGACTGTCGACTGTCGACTCGCCCCGAATGAGAAACAGGAGGTAGACTCATGGGATTGGGAGTGGGAGTGGGAGTGGGAGTGGGGGCTGATGTCCTGCCGGTTTGCGTGCATTCAAACTTTGACGCCGGCACGTATCAACAACACTCCGTCCAGATCCGACAACAACGTTTGTGAGTCGTCGACGCCCTTATGTAAATGACGAGGAACTATAAAGGTGGTCTCGATACCCTGTGAGCACTAACTTAACAAAAAGGGGTTTGACACATATTAAGCTAATGTATTTAGTTGGGAATAGTGAAATCTTAAGTTATTAAAAGAGAAATTTCTATTCTAGTAGTGCTACACTGAAAAAAAACAAGGGATAATTAGCCCGAATTCAATCCGAAACGATGTCAGAAATGTGGGTATCTCGGATTTTCTTAAACCAAGTATGAAATACTTGATTTCTTCATGCTAAAAAATTCTTATCAATTAAAATATTTTTTTTTTACTTTTTTTTCATTTTTTTTTTTATCTTTTTTGTTTTCAATTTTTTTTTAACTTCTTTTTTAATTTTTTTTTTAATTTTTATAAAATTTTTTTTAAAATTTTTTTTTTAATTTTTTTAAGTATTTTTTCTTAATATTTTTTTTAAATATTTTTTTTTCGAATTTTTTTTTTTGGTTTTTACATTTTTTATTTACTTTTTTTTAACTTTTTTTAATGACGTGAATGTTTGACTACTTATAAAGTTATTTTTCTTAAGTTTATTAGGTTAGGGTTATGGCTTTAATTCCTGATATGAATATATGGGCAATGGGTATCTCCAAGTCGTGCACGCTTCACTTCTGCATCATTGTGAGTTGTTTATTATTGCAAGTGCTGTCAACGAGTTGACGGTCGAGAATGAGAAGAAAGAATGATGAAGTCGGAATTGTGAAACGTAAATCAAGCTAGTTGATGTGCAACCAAATCATTTAAATGCCAAAAGGAGCTTGGTGCAGTTGCAATTTTAAAAGAAAGAGAGGGTGAGAGAAGCAGATAGAGAGAGATCTGTCTGACGCAAATTATGAAACTAGAGACGAAGATGTCAATCATTCATTCGATTAAATAGACAGAGAGGTTGAAGGCAATGCAAATACCATTAACGGGCTATGTTTCCATCTGCTGCTCAAATAGTCCCTCATCTTTCATCGGAATCCTTCAGAGTTGGAATCCACTGCCAGTTGGTTCATAAATATCTTTTAATGAGCTAGTCAGTTTCACATCTTTAGACGTTTCGCCCTTAGCATTTACTTCTGATTATTTATGCAATTTTCATTTCCAAATGAATGCACATTGGCGACTCAAGTCGCATCACGTCACAGGACAAGACAGGACAGGACTGAGCATGTCAGGACAAGTCGGTTCATGCTCATTGTTGGCATTTCTTTGATGGACTCTTTGCAGGTTTCGCTATGGTTTCAAAATGGTCTTTCGCTGGTGTCCTTTGGTCCATGTGGGCGCCGAGTCGTTCAACCGACGGGATAATCTAACCTCCCGCTACTCCTGCTCCGGCTCCCCCGACCACAATCGCATCAAACGGAATGGTAAGTCCTCCCCCTTATAGCTCTAATGCGATTCTGACTTCTCGTAATGGATGCCTTCACAGACACACAGAAGTCCATACTTTATGCATGTCCCGGCTCTCCGAAATCCCATCGAGTTTCGCACTGTGGTAAGTTGCAATTCGCAGTTCAATTGCAGTTACACTTAAAGAAAAACTGCATTCTGAAACTCAAATTTAAATTTAAACTCAAGTGAAATTTAAAACAAGTGGAAAAGGCTATAGTCGAACTTCCGACTATAGGATACCCGTTACGTACTTAAACCAATTTAAAATATTTTTTATTGCACGCTTTTAGGCACTTACATTGCTTGAAACTTAAATCAGCCATTACCACCTTTCCATTTGTCCAATCTTGTTACGATTTAGTAGGATGATAGTTAATAATAGTAGTTAACGGTAATTAGTAAAAAATGCCTAATATCTTGTCCCTCTGTCCGTCCGTGGGAGCGCCCAGATCTCAGAGACTATAAGAGCTGGAGCAAACAAGACTTCTATAAACCCCACGCCTCAGTAAATCGCAAAAAACCACCACACACACAGTTTTCACGATATTAGGAATTTTTTACTAATTAACGTTATTTACTATTATTAATTATCAACCTACTATATCGTAACAAGAGCGGACAAATAGAAAGGTGGTAATGGCTGATTAAAGTTTTTAAAGAATATAAGTGCCTAAAAGCATGCAATAAAAGGTATTTTAATATTCATTAAAATAAGCAGGGATTGCCAATAAGGCGGGAAAAGTCAAGCCCCAAAAAATGCAAAGGACATCGAAAAAATTCTACATATACTATTTTTGGAAGGTCTATCCAGCATCCGGATAAACTTTTATCTCCCATTTTTATTTTTTAAAATATTTTTAACTCTTATTTTGAATTTTTTTGATAAAAATTATAAATAAAAGTTATTTTTCAATTTCTATTTAGATGTTTAAAAATAAGAGATATATTTTGATTTACAAAATAAAAATCAAAAATTAAAGTTATTTTCAACTTTTATTATAAAAATCATGAATTGAAATATCTTTTAATCGGGAAGGCCCATTTCATTGAACGGCCTATATCTGTTATCTACACTTCATTACCTATCTATCATGGCCCATAAAATGATCATACCTTTATTCATGAAATGGGCCCTCCCAAACAAAAGATATTTCAAATTAACTTATATTTTTGAAAATAAATTTTTGATTTTATTTTTATTTTGAAAATTGAAAATAACTCTTATTTTTCAACTTTTAAATAAAAATTGAAAAATAACTCTTATTTCATAACTTTTATCAAAAGACCTATAAGAGTTGCGATTCCTGAAAATAAGTAACGGGTATCCTATAGTCGGGAGCTCGACTATTTGTTTTTTCTGCGTATGAGTAGATCAGCTGGCAACGGGCATATTTCCACTGTTTTGTCTCCTCCTTGCAGGTGTGCTTCGTAGCTCGGTGTCGCGGGCGGGTGAGCAGTCGGAGGGGCAGCAGCGCCACTCGACGCCGGTCAGCCGGAGCGGTGGTCCGATCAGCCTGCGGGATCACAGATCGCCGTATCAGCAGGAGTTGCAGGCACGTTGGAGCAGCGACCAGTCGAGCAGTGGCACCAACTTGGCAACGGAGTGCCGCACCACGAAGCTGCTGTCCTGACAGGATGTGGCAGGCACACCGGCAGCGGACAGCATCGAGTTGCAAGTGGTCTGCACCTCCGGCTACAACAATAACTATCGACGCATCAACAACGCCAGCCAGACCAACCAGCCAGCTTCACAGACAGCGGCTGCAGCCGATGACAAAACCTGGCTGTAGATTCCTCCCTCCGCTCCCTAAGTCCCTCAACTTCTCATCATGTCTCGAATTTATGTTTAGCAAATGTTTATTAATTTAATAAGAACAACAACAAGTTAATTGATAGACTCTGAGTTTACAGCTTAAATGATTTAAATGCCAACGTGGCGTATGAGTTATAAATTAAGTGTGGGAAAAGTTCCTCATTTATTCGTTTGCCATATCACATTACGGCTTGATTACTAAATAATTTAATATATGTATAAAACAAATTATGTTGATTTAAGTGCTAAGATCAATGATAATTACTAAAAGAAAGAAAATGAGAAACCAAAGTCATTTATCGATTTAAAGCAAATGAAGACTTTACAATTCTATTCGTGTGTAACTTTGTATATAAGCTTAAAGATATCAAATACTTGTACTCGAACTCGTTAAGTTATTCCAAAATGAATGTGTAAATAATATGAATATTACATATGTACATGTATTTATTTATTTAGGTACAAGTTTTTTGTCAGCCTCTGAGAATTGTGAATAAAGCGTCTTACTCGAAATATCGAAATCCAAGTTTAAGTGCAAATTGTTTGTGGCATTAACTCGACACAGTGGCGAACAGAGATTGATGAAATCCCAGACCATTTGTTGCCACTTGACACGTGGCGCCTAGACGACAGCATAACTAACTGTGCTCTGGGCCAACTTTATCAGCCGAAAGATGAAAAAAGTGAAATGAAAGATGAAAAAATTGTGTAAGTAAATATAAATAATCCGGCTGCCTTGTGGCATCAATGCTCAAGACCGAACCAAACGAAAGTGTGGCAAAAGCAAATCGACGACGTTGCATAAACACATGTTAACATCTGCATTGGGGTGGGTCAATTTGTATGGACCAAAAAAAATGCAGCAAGCGGTTGTCAAAATCGTAATCTACGAGGAATTCTAAGAAGGTTTGCCTAAGAAACCATGGCTCTAAAATCAATTTCGAACTTCCGATATTTATGCAGAAACTTTGCGTATTTTTTTGTCATTTTGCCAATGTTGGTGCCAAAAATATGTACTTTTGAACTAGGTGAGATATCGGACTAAAACTTGAAACTTCAACTTGAGTTTTATTTGGAGCAAAAAATAAAAATCATGAAATATTGAATTTTCCATATGTTTTATTTTTTTGCTCAAAAATAATGATTATTGATTGAGAAATAAAGTATAACTTAAAATTAATCTTTATTTTGTGAGCAAATCTATAAAACTTGAAAATAATTATTATTTTAAAATTTTTTTAATATCACTTATAATGATTACAGTCCCTGCTATATATTCTCAATACTTCAAAGCATTTTTTTAATAAAATTTAAGAGTGGGCGTGCCATTAAAGAGGGCGTAAATTAACGGTCAAATGCAAATTAATGCAAAATTTTTGTAATTTCATGTAAAAATATTATAAATATGAATTTTATATTTTATTTTATTTTTAAGTGTCATTTTCTTGAAACAAAACATTTTGTATGCACTCACTAGGGTACCTAATAGTGTTTAAAATGACAAAAAAAAATACGCAAAGTTTCTCGTTAAAAATCGGAAGCTCGAAATTGTTTTTAGACACAAGGCTTCTTCGGCAAACTTTCTTAGAATTCGTCATAGATTATGATATTGACAACCGCTTGCTAGTGAAAAAAATTGAACCACCCTATATATATACACACACACACACAGTCAGACAGACAGACATACATGCAAATCTATGGACACCTTGGAGCTGTATCAATTTTTCATAAGTAACAATTTTTGAGAAAATTGCATTTGCCTTTATTTGGTTTATGTGCGTTTGAATGTGCCTATTGGTGTGTGTTTGTGTGTGTGTGTGTGTGTGTGGAGTGTGTGTATGAGTATCTGTGTGTGTGTGTGTTAAAGTAATTGAGCAACTGTGCCTGTTGTTGTGTTGTTGTATTCCGGAAAATGCTCGCGCGTCCTTAAAAATCGCCTGAGGCCTGTGCTAGTAATATTTGCATAGATGTGCACAATATCGTATTCCCAAAAACACTCTTATGAAATCTCACTTTATATGCTCACTTTTTATGCTAAAAAAATAATTACATGCATACTATATTATATACATATGTTGTGTACACAGCATAAACAGTCGGTAATCTCCCATACCCTTTAATGTCAAGGACTGACTCTGTCACAGGATATGCCTAAGCTATTTCATTAAAAATAGATTGACAGTAGGATAATCATGTTTGAGCAACCTGATTGCATAATTAATTAAGCAATTTTCCAACTGATTGATTTTCCTTTTGCATTTGGAGATCAATCAGTTATGATTAGGTTGAATTTGGAGTCCTTTGAATAAATCAAAATCAAGCTGAAATTCAATTAAAATAAGCATTCAACGCCATTAACTAACAATAAACTGAAAGACATTTTTGGCTGGAAATGTATAGAAATTCAAAAATATACTTCGGATTAAAGCAATATGAGTTTTATTATAAAAATTACCTAGTAATGATTATTTAAAGATTTTTAAGGATTTTCTTCAATATTCATGTTTAAACTAGAGCGAAAAAATAAAATCATAAATAATAACTTTTTGTGAGTTTTATTTTTTTGCTCAAATTTAATCATTATCAATTTTTTTTTATATGTATTCTAGTCATTGATTTTTTAATGTGAAAAAATTTCAATTATCAATCATTATTTGTGATTTTTATTTTTGCTCAAAATAAAACTCACTTTTAAAAAAGTTTACGTAATCATTTTAAAGATTTGTTATTGCATTTTATGGGTCCCCTGCAAATCCTACACAAAAGCCATGAATTAAAAGTGAGTTTTATTTTGAGCGAAAAAAATAAAAATCATACATAATGATTTTTTGTGAGTTTTATTTTTAGGCTCAAAAATAAACATTATCACTATTTTTTGTATATGTATTCAAGTCATTGATTTTTTGATGTGAAAAAATTTCAATAATCATTATTTGCGGTCCTGCATTAAAGTACTTTGATTTCAGAGACGCTTAGATGCATTTGTTAAATTGTAATGTGAAGTCAAATGCTCATGTGCTTTGTGCTTTTTTCTATGTATAGAGCAGCATCCGCAAGTGAAAGCCTTTTTCCCACAACCCATTTCTTCGACAAACACAAGGGCGTCTGTTCATGACACAATTCGTTGCCTACTTTTGAGCGTAATGCAAGAACACAACATGCATGCATGCTTTCCGCACTCACACACACTCACACACACTCACACACACCCACGCATTCACTACTTGTGAGTGCGAGTGAAAGCAAAGACAAAGGCTTAAACTTTACAAAGTCATGCAGTCGTTCTGAACAATTGACAATGCCAAATTAGCGGCCAACACACATATTTGCTTACACCTCAGCATCAAAGCTGTCAAATACATATACTTTAAATAGGCCAAACTTGTGCAGACTTTGTTTATTAAATGAATAATGTACTACTCGCACACACAAACACACTCACACACACACACACCTACACATATGAGTGTGCGTGTGTGTGGCAAGTGCGGTTGCGGCCAAGCGGCAGCTATAATTGAATCCTTTGGTTATGCAGCCGCATCGTCGATGCAACCAACCAACCAACCGCCAAGCAAATTATATTTTAAGCCAAGCAACATAAAAAATAACCAAAGTAATTTGCTGCGTTGGCTTTTATGGCGGGCAAGAAAATATTTTTTTTTTATTTTTCGCCTGCAATATCCTTGTTGTGCTCTGCGTTTAAATAGACAAAGGATCTATAATAATTGTAAAAAGCAAAAAAAGATACAGACCGAAAAAATATATGTGCACTAAAACACAAAAAAGTTTTTCATACTAAAGGTTATTTTGCATCCGATTGTTCCTATGGCAGCTTTATGATATGGTAATCCGACTTTGACCAAGTTTGTTCAGAATGTAAAACACAGACCCAAACATATAATCTGTGAGTTTGGTTGAGATTTCTTCAGAACCAAAAAAGTTTTTCCTACTAAGCAATTTCGTGATCTTTGACCCCGATTTTGAACCACTTATATTGCACGATGAAATTGTCTCAGCTAAGTTGTGTGAAAATTTCAGCATTCTATCTTTTACCGTTTAGGCTACACGTTGATGTGTGAGTCAGTCAATGAGTCAGGACAAAGATATATAGTAGGGTGTCCCGTGACGACTTGCATTTAAAAATTTAAAAACTATATGCTACAAAAGATTTTCAATTTGAAAATTTCAAAGTTTTTATTTTTAATTTTTTATTTGCATCGACACATGAAAAATTATCGAAAAATGTACTATTAGTGTTTTTTCATGTTTCGATTTAAGTTCGCATGGGTTATCGTACTTCGATGGAGGTGAAAATTTATTTCCGAGGGCTTTAGGACCAAATGAACAAAACAAAAACAAATTAAAAATAAAAACTTTGAAAATTTTTTTGTCCTATATAGTTTTGAAATTTTTCGATGCAAGTCGGCACTGGTTATCATACTCCGATTGTGGTAAAAATCTATTTCATTAGGACCAAATGAGCAGACCTATCCCGTATGCATTTAAATACAAGTGGGAACCGCTATAGTCGAGCTGCCCAACTATAGGATACCCGATACTTATTTTAATGAATTTTGAAATATTTTTTATTGCATGCTTTTAGGCACTTATATACTTTAAAAACTTTGATTAGCCATTACCACCTTTCTATTTGTCCGCTCTTGTTACGATTTAGTAGGATGATAGTTAATACTAGTAGTTAACGTTAATTAGTAAAAAATTCCCAATATCTTGACAACTGTGCGTGTGGTGTTTTTTGGCGATGCACGGAGGTGAAAAGGGGCGTGGCAAAAATTTAAAACAAACTTGGCCTGCGAGTCGTTTATAAAAGTATGTGTGCCAAATTTTGTTTGCTCTAGCTCTTATAGTTTTTGAGATCTAGACGCTCACCCAGACGGACGGACAGACGCACATGGCGGTCGGATATGCCTCCTTCTCCCTGTTACATACGTTGCAACGAATACAATATCCTCTTTTACTTATTTTTCAGCAACGGGTATTATAATGACTGCAAAAATAAGGGACACCGTATTATATAAATATATTCAATCAGTTAATCAAATTAATTTCTACAGCTGTTGTTTATTTTTTCCCATCATTTTTTTTGAACAAGTACAGGGTCTCTCACAGTCGGTTTCATTGGACTGAGCACTTTGCTACTAGTTGTTGTTGAAACGAACTAAAGTCGCATTGAGTTTTCTATCTGCACTTGCATCATCCGGCATTCCTTTTGGCCAGTGTTTGTGGGTTTGTGTGTTTGTCGCTTGGACTGCACATAGTTTTATAGCTGGTCTTAAGTAAAATCAATTTCATTAAATTGAGGCTTTGCGGCATTGGCATGCACGTCCAATGTTCCACTGGGACAACAGGGACATCAGCGTTGTCCTTGAAGCACGTGAGCGTAAAATGCCAAAGGAACCAAAGTCTTAGGACTTTATCGTAATACGTTTAGTTGAAAGACACTTACGTGTTATAATTTATAATTTTAGTTTTATTGCAAAAGGGCAACCAGTCAAAAAATGGATTGCATTATTAAATTAGTTTCTATTTTTTTGTTTCTTTTTTTTTGGGTTTTTGGCAAAAAGCTTACAGTAGATTCTAAAATACTTTGCAGAATGCACACAACACAACACACGGAGACAGTTGGACATAATTGGATATAAATATATACATATGCATCTATGTATGTACATATGTACATAAGTTTGTATGCATCTAGTTAACAAAACATTTTCTGTACAGATGTTCGTCTATTTACTGCGTTTGCCTGATGACCTTCAGGTAATGAACCAGATGCTCGCCCATGTTTGGCTTGAGGAAGAAGATGCACTGCGTCTGACGATGTGCTTCGTTGTCCTCCTCCTGATCGCTCATTTCCAGCAGATCATTCAGTGAATCGTTGACAGTCACATGCGCCCGCGATGCATTCAGGAAGCTCATGATTCTCTCATTCGTGTACTTCATTTGCTGCAAGCAAAGGGGAATCAGTCAAATTAAACATCATAATTGAAATCAGTGACTGCAAATAATGATTGTTTGTTTTTTTTTTAATCAAAAAATCATTCACTTCGAATAACTTTAAGACACTTGGAAAAATACCAATATTCATCTTTATTAAATTAACATATTAATGATTATTCAAAGATTTTTAAGGATTTACTTTAATGATAATGATTAATCTGGAGTGAAAAAAATAAAACTCACAATTAATCATTATTTGTGATTTTTATTTTTTTGCTCAAAATAAAACTCACTTTTAAAAAAGTTTACGTAATCATTTTAAAGAAATTTTGTTGACATTTTATGGGTTCTCTTAGTTTCTTTTAAAGTTTCTTTAATTGGGTAAAAATCCTAGACAAAAACCGTGAATTTAAAGTGAATTTTATTTTGAGCGCAAAAAATAAAAATCATAAGTAATGATTATTTGTGAGTTTTATTTTTAGGCTCAAAAATAATCATTATCACTATTTTTTGTATATATATTCAAGTCTTTGATTTTTTGATGTTAAAAAATTTCAATAATTTTCCTGATTTTCACCATTATTAAAAACTTTTCAAGTTTAATAGATTTGCTCACAAAATAATGATTATTTTTAAGTTATACTTTACTTCTCAACCAATAATCATTATTTTTGAGCAAAAAAATAAAGCTCATGGAATAATCATTATTTCATAAGTTTTACTTTTTGCTCAATATAAAACTCAAATTGTAATTTCGAAAAGCCCTAATTTGAAAGAATTGTTTTTTTTTAAATGGATTATTATAATAGTTTGTTTCGACTAGGAATCTGTATCATTCTTGCCTTTATTCCCTAAGAAAAAGTCGAAATTACAATTTGCTCAAAATAAAACTCATGAAATAATTATTATTCCATAAGTTTAATTTTTTTGCTCAAAAATAATGATTAATGGTTGAGAAGGTATAGGTATAGCTTAAAATTAATAATTATTTGGTGAACAAATCTATAAAACTTGAATATAATTATTATTTGAAAATTGTTTTAAATATCACTTGTAATGATTACAGTCCCTGATTGAGGTTGATTAATACTTACGCCCTGGACTTCGTCAATCTGCTCGGGCCTGAGGCCCAAGAAGAGCTTGGAGGGATCTTCCCGATCGGCCACCACCTCGACCTTCAGCACAGACGCAATGAATGTCAGATCCTCGCGTTCCAGCTCCATGATAACCAGCACTGTGGATGTCACAAATAACAAGGCTGGATGCATTTGACCATTCAACATCAGCGTAATCTCCTGGAAGAACAGAATCTGATCCTTGTTCAGCTGCTGGGGCAGATAGCGCCAGATGCGATAGGAGCTCGCGTGCAGTGCGACATTCCGGGTGAAGCTCGGCTCCACCTGCTTTGGCATTGTGTTGAACCCGACCGTGTGGAGCACTCCCTGGCCAGTGAGCGCCAGCATTTCGGCAGCGCCACTTATGGGCTTGGTCAGAGCACCAACAATGCCTTTGGTCAGACCCGTAAGCACGCCCACGGAGCTGCGTGCCTCCAGCGTATGGTGTGCTAATCCGCCAACGGCGCCAAGCAAACTGATGCCCAAGCCAGTCAAGCCTTGGGTCAGGCCATCCGCAAAGCCCTGGGGACGTGCCCTTCGACGCGCCTCCGTCAGCTCAATGTGCTCCGAGTCGAGCGTGAGCCGGTCCAGATTACGAGCCACCGATCCGGCCAGCTTGGTCACCGAGTTGACCGTGCCCGCGGTGACATTGCGCAGCAGGGATGCCGAGCCTTGGGTGACGCCCACCAGGAAGCCCCAAGGACCACGAAACAGACCCTGCACTGGCATGGAGACAAAGTCACGCAATCCCGTGCTGAAGGAACGGGCCAATCCACTGGGACTGCCCAGTATTTCCAGGGATCCCACCACCCAGCCGGCCCCAAAGATGGCACCACTCAAATAATGTAAGCCCAGGGATTGCCCAAAACGCAGGGGCACCGTCAGAATCTGCTGCCGTTCGTAGCGGGAAAAGGACAAGGGCGAATGATCCAAAGCAATATAAAGGCGCGACGATGTGTGCACCGAGAGCAGCAGACTGAGAGGCTCCACAACGAAGCTGTTGAGACGCAGTGGCTCGGCAATGTACACGGCCTGGGCCACCACCTGCATGGGCAGCAGCGTCTGTCCCTCCGCCAGCGCGACGCGATCGGCCTCCGGGTGCGGAGTGTAGACGCAGTTGGAGGGTTCGCATTCAACTAGGGTGTCCAGCAGCTGGTTGAGATACGCATCCTCGATGTAGACACGCAACGGCTGCAACTGACAGCGCACGGTCTGCAGATGCAGCTCGTCCTGGTAGAACACAAAGCTCAACAGGGAGACGGGCAGCCCTTCCGCTTGACGCTTGTAGACGGCATTCAGATCATAGACCTGGGGCAGGCAACAGTTGCGCTTGTACAGCTCCTGGGCACAGAGAATCACCGGGAAATCGTATTTGCCCGTGGTGAACAGTTGGTTGTCCAGCTGCAGATTGGGCAGCTGCAGATGGAGCACTCGCTGATCGTCGTCATCGTCGTAGGCCAACATTACATCATCCGCATACATGTTGCACACTTCAGTCTTGAGGTAATCCTGATCCCGATTGTTCGTCTGCAGGCTGAACACAAAGCTCTTGATGAAGGTGCGCACATAAAGCTGCATTTTCACCTCGCACTCCTCCTGGAAGTGCACGCAGTCCGCGTCCATTGACTCCACCTGGGATTCCTGCCCCTCCATTTGTGTCAGCGAAGGCACATTCTCTGGCAACAGTGGATTCACCTCATCTGGTTTGGTCAGACGGGAGCGCAGATCCTTGACGGAGAACTCCATCTGCTGCGCTATGTAATAGATGTTGAGGCGTATCACTCGATGCTTATCACAGATCACCACTTTGATGTCGCCATGGTTGGGCACGTGCATGAACTTCTTCCACGACTTGTCCGTCCTTATTGGCTTGGACCAGCCAATCTTGCCCTTGCCACAAGCTCCAGACTCTGCAAAGATGAAATGGTAAACAAGCGGAACAGTCGAGTGCACTCGACAATAATATACCCTGGGCCTAGGCCTCGGCACGCCGAATATTTTATGCGAATTCTCATACTAATCCCTAATTATACACCTATCGCTTCTATGGCAGCTTCATACATATGTATATGATATGAATTAGTGATTTGAAATAATTTACCCGAGGTCTTCAAATTTTAAAAATTAATTAAAAGTAAACGTTATTTTGAAAACGAAAAAGAATCGTTGCACTATGGTCCCAAAGCCGTTTTATTTTTACGTAAATTCAAAAAATCATAATCGTAATTTTTGCAAGAAATACATTTTATCTTATAAAAAAAACCTCTTTACGAGGTAAAAGTCTAGTGACGAAAACAGTTATATGCCCCAAAATTTCTGATATCCAATTTTGTGACGAATAATATTAAGTTTGACATAAAAATTATTTAAAAAAAAATTTTGGCACTCGGCACATTGCGCCAAAATGTCTCAATTCTTCATAGCAAATAAAACTCAATGTTTTGCGCAGTGCCGAATGCAAAAAATTTTTTTAAAATAATTTTTATGTCAAACTTAATATTATTCGTCACAAAATTGGATATCAGAAATTTTGGGGCATATAACTGTTTTCGTCACTAGACTTTTACCTCGTAAAGAGGTTTTTTTATAAGATATCAGAAATTTTTGAATAAGAAATTTTTTTTATCAGAAATTTTGAAATTTCATTCTATCAACTTTGTTTATTTTTTGTACAAGCTAAAACAAACAGTCTGCCAACACTGGTTCCCTTAAAACACACATGCCAAGCGCAAAAGCTAGTAGCACTCTCAAACTCTGGCTGCTATGACACTTTGCTGCCGCTGTATGCATGCTACTGCATATGTACATGCAGAAGTGTCAAGGTAAAAGGTATATTCAGTTAACAGGTAATATCTTGCCCAAACGAAATTTGACGGCTATGTGTTATAGTCAAAAATGCGAAATTGAATTGCTACAACAAATAACATACAGTCGAACTTCCCTAACTCGAATCACCATTATCCAAAGAAAAGGTTCGAGTTAGGGAAATATTCGAGTTATAGAGTTCTTTTCCTAAGATTATTAATTTTACTGCCACTCATTTAATTCGAGTTACAGAGAAATTCGAGTTAGATAAGTTCGAGTTAGGAAAGTTCAACTGTATTTAAAACTTATTTGAAACGTAGATTTTTCTTAAATCGCTGAAATGTTTGGAAAAAAACCTTATTTCAGCTGAAGCTTTTTACCTGTGTTTTAAGCAAAAAAGTTTACAGCTAGGCTTAAAGCCCTTCAAAATACATTTCCAACGATATATAGATCACATCTGTAGCTTCTATTGTTTGGATGCTGTGGCTTTTGGCGATTTACATGTACATTAACATACTGCATATGTACATGCAGTAGTGTAAAGGTAAAAGGTATATTCAGTTAATAAGTAAAATTTTGTGTCATATATCAAAAGACGGGAAATTTTACACACTACAACATATTGAAAGCTAAAAAAAATCGTTAGCGTCGTTTTCTCAAAAACCGCCAAAATCTGGGACAAAATATCTTATTTGACCTATTGATTTTTGAAGGTTTGCCTAAAAGCCCTTCAAAATACCTTTCCAACGATACATAGATCACGTCTGTAGCTCATATCGTTTGGATGCTATAGGGGTTTTAATTTTAACGGTTTTTAGAGATTTCCCGCTAAACTAGCTTTTTTTCGAAAAAGTCGTAGAACAAACGTTTCAAATTAATTGCATTTAAACATTAAAAAAAAAAAAAAGTTTTGTCCGTGCCAGGATTTGAACCCGAAACCCGAGCTGAGAATTCATGAAAAAATCGGACGCTCTACACTTTGAGCCACTGGCGATCATTAAGGACGCCTGTCTAATTATAGATTTCATTGTTACTGGACTGTTAGTCAAATGTAATTGCTGCTGCTGTCCTATTTCAATTCAAAGTAAAACGTATATATTCAGTTAATAGGTTATACCTTCCAAACCAATCAACATAAATTTATGAATGATATATCAAAAAACGCGAAATTTTACAAGCTCAAACATATTGCAAATTAAAAAAAATCGTAGGCAGCGTTTTCTCAAAAACCGCCAAAATCTGGGACAAAATATCTTATTTCACCTGTTGATTTTTACCTATGCACTTTAGAAAAAAAGTTTGAAGGTTTGCCTAAAAGCCCTTCAAAATACCTTTCCAACGATACATAGATCACGTCTGTAGCTCATATCGTTTGGATGCTATAGGGGTTTTAATTTTAACGGTTTTTAGCGATTTCCCGCTAAACTAGCTTTTTTTCGAAAAAGTCGTAGAACAAACGTTTCTAGATTTTTGATCGGGAACAAGTCCTCATTCAAACTTTTAAGCTAAATTTACGATTTGATCCAAACAAACAGACAAACAAACAAACAAACAAACAAACAAACAGACTGACTTTTCATCTCGTTTTGAAAGGGGCACCAAAAATTTCAAAATTAATTATCTTCTGAACCAGTGATCGGATTTTGATGATCAAGGTGTCATTCGACGCGTATTTTTGATTAGAATAGTAAAAAATTAAAAAAAAATCAAAAAGGCTCCAACGGCCCCATTAGCTCCAATAATTTAAATTTTTCCCCTCCCACTTACACCTGTTTATCTCACGAACCAGGTGAGTTTCTAAAAGTCTTAGTAAGCACATTTGTAAGTTAAGTTAATACCTTGCGATCGGTATATAACTCGACCTGATCGGACAGTCATAGCAAATTTTCCATTCTTCCTGTGTATATATGCTAGTCGCCTTCGCACCCTTCGTGCTGCTTTCGTCACTAGCGCGGACTGCCGTCCGCAGTGATTACAATAGCAAATATTGCAATGAATTAAGAAATGACATTTTTTAAGCATCCCCGTAATTTTTCTTTGGCCCTGAAAGTTAACTGCAAAGGTTGAAATTACCACAACATATTGTTCATATTTATTATATTTATAAAATAAATAGAAAAAGGCACATTTATGAAAATAACTATGAAAAACATAAAACCCAGGTTTGTTATACATGTTTGTATACGATATCTGTTTTGTTTTAAACGGGTCACAACTAAAATTCTGGACTAATTTCAAAAGTCCAGCAAAAATATATTTTTGGTTAATACTTTTTGAGTTTATTTTTTATATAAAGGTAGTAATAATTTAAGTTTATTTTATTTAATGGCCTTCATCAAAAGGTGAAGGTCTTGTGCAGATGCTCTAGAATTCACGTTGTACGCCCTTTGGGTCACTCTCTTTTAGGCATTTTGGGATGCGACATGCCAACTGCTTCAATTTTGGCCTCCTAGCTATTCTTATACTCTAATCTTTTAAGTTTACCAAAAAAAATATGCAATGGTTGTGGAATTTCAGTCATTGGTAACAAATTGAAAATTTTTGCGCACCAAGAATTAATGATTTTTCTTTGTAATTTTTGCACATCTGCCTGCATTGCGATCTTACAAACTGGATTTGCATCTCAGTGCAAACTGGTGACCGCTGCTCCTTTCTGGCTTTGACATTTAATGATTTTAATGTTTTGCAGATATGTTGCTGTGAGCATCCGAATTTTCTGGCTCTTTCGCTCTCTTTGGCTTTTTCGTTTTTTTTGTAGTCATAATTGTTGAATTTCTTCCCGAGCCAGACTGCCTTTCTATTTTCAAACTGCTGAGAATTAAATATAAACTGCTTTTTACCACGCCCTCCGCCATTATTGGGCACAGGTGTAAGTTTTTCTCTGCTGTTTGTGATCTTGGTAAAAGCGTACAATACGTTTTCGCAGCTGTTGCTGTTTGTAAGGCATTTTGAGTCTAATATAGTAAATATAATTTTTTTGGAATTATTTGGTGAAAAGATCATGCAATAGCTTTTTTTATTATCAAATACCATCATCATTCGACAAAGCATGCCTAAAATACAATCACTCAAAATCTGTCCGGATTTTTAGTTGGGACCCGTTAAAATAAATTGAATGACCACTAATTCTATTTATAGAATTGCCTTTAAAGAGCTGTTGAAAGTTGCTGAGATGCT
>JAWNPO010000449.1:0-14453 GCA_035047525.1 Drosophila quinaria
GATTTTTTCCATTTGTTAGGGAAATATCCCAGTCTTATGATCGCGTTGAAAAGCTTACAAATGAGGCAAATGGCACAGTTGGGAAGTTCAATAATCATTTTTTGAGTAATTAAATCATACCCTGGAGCCTTCTTTGGTTTCATTTGCTCTTTGATGACTTTTGCAATTTCGCTTGGGCGAAGCTCAGATGGCACGGAATCGGCTGCAGTTTGCGTTGGAGAAGGTGGTAGTACAAAAGAGTTAGTTGCTGGATTTGGTTGAAACACATTACGCAGATGAGCAGCAAATGTGTTGGCCCTGTCTTTATCACTTCTGGCCCAGGAGCCTGAAGAGTTTCTTATAGGGATTACTGTTTCGATTGGCGCACTTAGATTTGGATGAGCCCTCCACAATGGGTGCTTTGTGCTGGTTGGCGATAATTTCTGTATGTACCGGCGCTGGGCATCCGCTTCTTCACGCTTTAGAGCTTTGCTGAGCCTGCGTGAGGCATCTTTAAGCCGTTGCTTAGTAGATGGCGAGCGATGTAACTGCCAGTCGCGTCTCAGTCTTCTCTTTTCCAGAACAAGTTGTTCAATTTGAAGATTGGTTTTTTGTTGGTTGTGCTGTGTAGTCACGCTTTGCGGTGTAGAGATCTTGGCTGCAGAGACGAGTATATTTTTCAGTAATTCAACAGAGCAGTCGATGTCAGCTTCGGTGTTGAACTGTGGGGCTAGATCGAGGTGAGAGCTTACATATTTCTTGTACTTGAGCCAGTTGGTCCTGTGTGTAGTGAGTCTATTTGGATATACTTCAAGTTCCGGGTATTGAAGAAAGTTGATTAGAACGGGCGAATGGTCGGATGATAGGTCTGAAAGTACTTCGGCATTTATCAGATTGCGTGGAATATTTTTTGTCACAGCGAAGTCTATTAAGTCTGGTTTCCTATTAGGATCTGATGGCCGGTATGTAGGCTTACCCGGGGAGACATAGTTGAGTTTGTTTCTTAGTTGTATTATTGCGTTATATAACTGCTTGCCCTTGGGGGTCACAAGGCGAGAGCCCCAATACGTGTGTTTCGCATTGTAGTCTCCTGCTGCTATAAAACGATTCCCCAGTGTACTGAAGAATTGCATGAATTGAGCTTCAGTGATTGCAAAGTTTGGACGACAGTATACTGCGGCAATAGTAAGGTTGCTGTTGCCCGATTGTAAGTTTATAGATGTAGCTTGCAAATAGTTTGTTGCATATCTCTTATGAAAATGATGTTTGATTCTGTTTCTAATTAAAATACCCGTTCCACCGTGTGCTTTTCCATCCGGATGATCTGTGCCGTAGAATAAATAACCGCGTATTTGGAAGTTGTATTTGTTTGTGAGATGCGTCTCTGAGAGCAGCATTACGTCGATGTGTTTGTCGTATAGAAAATGAGTTAGCTCAAGTTTATGCCGTGAAACACCGTTTGCGTTCCACATTGAAATTCTTAGGGCCGCCATTGATTATTTTGACTGTTGAGATGCAAGCATCTGTATCAATGTGTTTTGATTTTGCATAAGGTTTTGCATAGTTGTTTTCATAAAGGTTACAAAGTCCATCATACTTTGTTGCAGACTGAAAATCATCATTTCTATCGAGCTTTGAGGCTGCTGCTGAACGCTTGCCAAGTTTGGCTCTGCTTGGATTACATTTGGGAGCGATGTTGAAGGAGTTGGTTTGTTTATGCCTGATTTTACCGCGCTGGCATAAGAGAAGCCATTGATATGATGGGGCCAAATGAGGACCTGGCTGTTTTGGCAAAGAAGACATCGGGTGTTGTTTGAGATGGTATAATTGCGTTTGACATGTGCTGTGAACGCGTTGGTGGAACTCGCCGCATACGGGATTTCAATTCTTTATACACAGGACAACCTTTGTAGTTAGCTGTGTGATTTCCACCACAGTTTCCACACTTTTTTGTGCTGGGATCCTCTTTATTGACTTGGCAATGGTCAGAGCCATGGGAGTCTCCACAGGCAACGCATACTGACCGAAGCGTGCAGTAAGTCTTAGTATGCCCATATTCCTGACAGTTTGAGCACTGTACTGGACCGTTACGTTTGTGTGGCTCTTCAACCGTGATTCGGCGATGCAACAAGAGCTGAAGTTTGTAGATTGGGTGGACTTCGTTTTTCTTCAAAGTTTTGCTATCTGGTTCTAGCTCAACTTTGAAGAGAGGTTGAGGTTTTTTGTATTTATTTATAATATTCGATACTCTCGCAGCATGGAAACCTTTTTCTTTTAGAGCACTTGTAATTTCAGCAGGAGTGACATCCGGTTCTATACCTTTGAGGATCACCTGCAGGCCTTTGCTACTTTTCAGTTGGTACGTGTAGAAATTCTTCTTGGCCTCAGTGAGGTAATTGGTGGCCGTACGAAATTCTTTTTCAGTTTTGGCTTGCAGTTTTATTTCATGAATATTCCCCTTTGTTAAAGGAATGACATGAAAGTTGTTGTTTCCAATAAGTTCAACAAATTTATTTACAAGCGCATTGGATATCTTCTCCCAAATGTATATTGGTGGAGGCTTTGGATTTCTTGGAGCCCCTTGTCCAACTTCGGTTAGCTGCTCATTATCAGCCAGCGCAGCAAACCTGTTGCTGTTGTTTGTTGATTCCACAGCTGCGTGGGTTGTGTTAGTGCAGTTAATTTTTGTTACGTTGCCTCGAATTTTTTGAACGGGATCTCTCGTTGTCAGCTGATAAAAGTGAACTTTTTGGTTTATTTACTTCCGAGACGAACTCGAAGTACGCGTTGTTTTTCTGTATTGACAGACGCCGCTCGTCTTGCTCACGTTGACGTTGAGATCGAGTATCTTTTTGGTTCATATTTAAATTTAAGTTTAAATTTTGGCGCGCGGTTATCAGATTCTAGCGATCTGGCAACTCTCCGTCGAGCATCAACTGACTGGCAACTCTGTGCACAAAGTTTACGCCGATCAGCTGGTTTTCACGTGTATTCACTTTGTAAATAAACTATATTTAACAATATTGCGCTTATAACAGTGAATAGTAAGCAGTCCAGACACCAAACGAGCAATTAGGCATCGCGCGAGGTGGCTCTCGGCCTATTATCGGATATTTACCGCACCTTATCGCGATTTAAACTGTGTTTTATTCGGAGCGCTCGCAAAAACACGTCTGCACGAGCTGCCAGGTGGCATACTCATCCGATCTACATGCGGAATATCTTTTTGATCATAATTTGGCCTCAATATGAATAAATTGACTCAACAATATTGGTTTTGAAAAAAATTTTTTTTTTTTAAATTCGATCGTACCCCATGAATAGGGGTTCATGACTTATGATCAAAAAGTACGAAATTTGAAAACTCCCATAACTTTGTAGAAACTCACCCGATCTACATGCGGAATATCTTTTTGATCATAATTTGGCCTCAATATGAATAAATTGACTCAACAATATTGGTTTTGAAAAAAATAGGATTTTGAAAAATTTGATCGTACCCCATGAATAGGGGTTCATGACTTATGATCAAAAAGTACGAAATTTGAAAACTCCCATAACTTTGTGAAAACTCATCCGATCTACATGCGGAATGTCTTTTTGATCATAATTTGGCCTCAATATGAATAAATTGACTCAACAATATTGGTTTTGAAAAAAAAATAAGATTTTGAAAAATTTGATCGTACCCCATGAATAGGGGTTCATGACTTATGATCAAAAAGTACGAAATTTGAAAACTCCCATAACTTTGTGAAAACTCATCCGATTTACATGCGGAATATGGTTTTGATCATAATTTGGCCTCAATATGAATAAATTGACTCAACACTATTAGTTTTGAAAAAAAAAGGATTTTGAAAAATTTGATCGTACCCCATGAATAGGGGTTCATGACTTATGATCAAAAAGTACGAAATTTGAAAACTCCCATAACTTTGTAGAAACTCACCCGATCTACATGCGGAATATCTTTTTGATCATAATTTGGCCTCAATATGAATAAATTGACTCAACAATATTGGTTTTGAAAAAAAATTTTTTTTTTGTAAATTTGATCGTACCCCATGAATAGGGGTTCATGACTTATGATCAAAAAGTACGAAATTTGAAAACTCCCATAACTTTGTGAAAACTCATCCGATCTACATGCGGAATGTCTTTTTGATCATAATTTGGCCTCAATATGAATAAATTGACTCAACAATATTGGTTTTGAAAAAAAATATTATTTTTGAAAAATTCGATCGTACCCCATGAATAGGGGTTCATGACTTATGATCAAAAAGTGACGAAACCTTAACTTTGTGAAAACTCCATTTACATAGGCATAGGATAGGATAGGATGACCAGACAGCTCAACCGAAGTTGAGAGCACCCAGAAGCCAATTGGCCCATTGCGATGTCTGAATAAAACTGTAGGAATCGAAAGGGATGTGGAAGGGTTGATGGGATATGGGGAAGGATACGTCTAATCATTCTTTGTCAGCCCGCTGGTCTCTTTGGGCTACGGCCGCCCGTGAAACCAGCCAGTGGAGTCTAGAAAGTGTGCCAGGTCTTCTAGCCGCACATTCGCGAGACTGCCCAGATCAACAAAGAAGGGTTTTCCGAGGAATCGGTTACGCCTTCTTTGAAGTGCAGGACAGTCACAGAGAAGGTGTTGGACACTTTCCATCTCTTCTTCGTCCCCACAGCTGCGACAGAAGTCCTGATAGGGCCCACCATATCGCTGTGCCATACGGCCGATATGGCAATGTCCTGTCAAGACCCCCGTCAGTAGCCTTATCCTGTTCTTGTTGAAGTGTAGGAGTTCGGCAGTTCGCTGTGGGTTGTATCTTGGCCAAAGTGCTTTTGAGACAAGACAGCCCAGTATCGCTGCCCAGTGTCTATCTGCCGTCGCCCTTTCGGTTCTTGTTAGTTCCGAAAGTGCATACTGGATAGGCTTGCATATATCTGCCACCGCGCAACTAGCCGGCAGCGCTGATCCGGCTCTAGCACACTCGTCAGCCATCTCATTACCAGACACTCCCATGTGTCCTGGCACCCAGACGAGTCTGATGGAGTGATGCTGACATTGATTCAGAGCTGCGGCCGTATTTCGGGTAAGCTTGCTCTTGACTGTGTTCATGGACAGAGCCTTTATTGCGGCCTGACTGTCGATGTAGATTGATATGTTCCTTGCAGGTCCCTCCAAGGTGTATATCAACTTGATCGCTTGCCAGACAGCATAGATCTCTGCTTGGAACACGCTACACCAATCTGGGAGACGAAAAGAAAGCTGCACAGCTGGGTCGCTGGCGTAGACCCCCGCTCCTGTGCCTTCTTCCGTCTTTGATCCATCTGTATAAAATGACAGCTCGTTCCGCCTTAGAGGGGTTTCTTGCTGCCATTCTGCTCTATCCGGGATGACTGCTGTAAAGCTGTCACTCCATTTGTGTTCTTGGACAAAGTAGTCGTACTCCTCAGCCACAGCTGTGTGTCCTACCGAGAGTAGGATAGTGCTGTGCCCTTTGGCACCCGACTTGAGGAGGCTTAGCGCCATCAGCCTGACTGCGCTCCTTGCAGCCGAGTGCTGTAGGAATACCCCTATTGGGTCCAAGTTCAGTATGACGTCCAAGGCCGCTTGAGGGGTAGAGCGTACACACCCTGTGATCCCCAAGCAAGCAAGTCTTTGCACCTTTTGGAGATATCGTAGGTGAGAGTCAGTGCGAGCAGCTTCCCACCATACCAGAGCTCCATAGGTTAAGATGGGTCTGACGACTGCAGTGTAGAACCAGTGAATGATTCGCGGCTGCAGTCCCCATCTTTTCCCAAACGTTTTCTTGCATACATAGAAGGCTTGTAACGCCTTTTTCATCCTCTCCTCCGAGTTTCTCTTCCAGGAGAGTTTGGAGTCGAGGATTACTCCCAGGTACTTTGCCTCCTTTGATAGCTTTAGCTGCGTTCCTCCTAGTGTAGGAAGTCTGAAGCTCTCTATCTTAGTCTTCCTTGTGAACAGAACGAGTTCGGTCTTTTGTGGGTTTGCCCCCAGACCGTTCTTTTCTGCCCAACGCAGCGTCAGGCCCAGTGCGTTCTCCATAAGTTCACTGATTGTGGGCAGAAATTTGCCAGTTATCAGTAGAACAAGGTCGTCCGCATAGGCTGTGACGTTGCATCCTGTATGTTTTAGTCTTAACAGAAGGCTATTAAGAACAAGATTCCACAAAAGGGGAGAAATGACTCCCCCCTGTGGGGTTCCTCTCGTAGCCTTCCTTCTTATTGTCGAGGTGCAGAGCTGGGCGTTGATCACCCTGCAGCGAAGCATATTGCCAAGCCATTGGGTGATCGTCGGGTGTGAGCCAATTTTGACTAATGCAGTCGTTATGGACTCGATCCTGACATTGTTGAAGGCACCTTCTATATCAAGAAAGGCCGCCAACGCAAACTCCTTTCTCTGCAAGGATCTTTCTATTGCGCCAACTACCTCATGTAGTGCGGTCTCAACTGATCTGCCTTTAAGATAGGCATGTTGAGCCCCGCTAAAAACTTGAGGTGTAAGCTTAGTTCTCAGGTACAGATCTAAGACTCGTTCCAGCGTTTTCAGTAAAAACGAGGATAGACTGATGGGTCTGTAGTCTTTTGGTGAGCAGTGGTTTATCTTCCCTGCCTTGGGAATGAAGGCCACTCTCACTTCTCTCCAGCTTTTTGGGATGTATCCCGTGACGAGGCATCCCCTGAAGATTTCTAGGAGCCATGGCAGGAGGTGTTGACACACTGTCTGCAGCATGACTGGTCTGATGTCATCCGGTCCTGCAGACTTGTAGGGGTGGAATGACATGATAGCCCAGATTATCTTTTCTTCACTAACGATATCGTCTATTGTCGCCTTACTCTCCAAGCTTATCTCACCACCCGGTTCCCCGCTGATAGTGAGAGTGGAGGTCCCACTATCGTCATCAGCTGCCAGGCAGCCCGGGAAGTGAGTGTTCATGAGGAGTTGCAGAGACTCTTGGCTATCCTTCGCGAAATTGCCGTCCTGGTCACACAAGAGACCAGGTTTGGCCGGGTCCTTTGCTAGTAGTCTCCGAAGTCTGGACGCTTCAGTGGTACTAGTCAGATCCTCGCAGAAGGCGGCCCATGAGTCTCTTTTGGCTCTTCTGCATTTCTTTTTGAAAATTTTGAAGCCAAGGTGATAGGCGTTCCAATCACCTTGACAATTTCCTGCCTTTGCTCTGTTGTACAGTCTTCTCGTTTCCTTCCTAATCTGGCCAAGCTCCGGTGTCCACCACGTGCTGCGATTGGGCTTTGGTGTTCGGCTGATAGGGCAGGATTTGAGAAAGGCTGTACAGAGTGCTTTTGTTACGATCTGGGTGGACCTCTCCAGAATGTCAGGGTGGCTCATCCGTTCCACTGGATGGTTTGGAAGAGAGTCCCTAACATACCGTGAGAACTCGTCCCAGTCCGTTCTTTTTGGGTTCCTGAAAGGCAACTTTTCCTCTCGGGACCATCTTACTTCAAACACTATCCTGGAGTGATCTGAGAAAGAGCACTCTTTGGATACGTGCCAGTTATCTATACATAGGGAATCGCTGTTGGTCGCTAGGGTTACATCAATAACCTCTGCACGGTTCTTGTTGCGGAATGTGGGGTGATTACCCCTGTTACACACAACAAGGTTCGTGAGTAATGCGAACTCTAGCAACGACTCCCCCCTATCATTAGTATCCGTGCTCCCCCACAAGGTGTGGTGAGCATTAGCGTCGCATCCCAGGATGACGTCGATACCCTCCTTCTGCGCGTGCTGAATGAGGGCTTTGACATTGTCCGATGGGGGGTCTTTTTCCTCATACGGTAGATATGCCGAGACCAGGTATAGGTTGGGCCCGTTCCTTCGCTCGCATAATCCTACCGTCAGGTCACTGCTACTGTAACGAGAAGAGAAGATAACATTAAGTCCAGCCCTTATCACGATACAGGTTCTTGACTTACCCACAGTATGTGGGACAAGGAGGTGATATCCGCGAGAACTCAGTCCGCAAACCCTGTCTCTTACGATCCAGGGTTCCTGGACGAGAGCCACGTCTACCCCCTCCTTGTCCATGTACCGTAGTAGGTCAATCGAAGGGACACTAGAGTGATGCAGATTAATCTGTACCACTTTCAGTCTCTCCGGTTGACCTAACATCCTTTGCGTCCTCCTTGCCTCCGGGAATGAATGCTTTGAGGCTACCCATTCCCATCTTCAGCTGGCCTTGCTTCCGCAGGAGGTGGCTCTTGGATTCTGGACCAATACTGATCCAGAGCTCCTTGCCGTTTCCTTTGTCACGGGCCAATCCTCTCTTGATCGTCCAGTCCTCTGTGACGCAGTCTTCGTTCTGGCGTTTGATCATGTCCAGAATGGTTCGATCCTCCATGATTGGAGGTGGGATCCAAACCTTAATGATCGTTCGCTCAGGGACTTGGTCTGTGGGAACGACGTCAATCTTCGCACCAGGCCAAAGTTCACCAATGCTATGGATAGTGTCTTTAAGGAACCGCAGGGATTCCTCGTTGGCACAGGCCACAGCTTTGGCGCCCTTGAACCACTTGATGCCATCGAACTCGGCCAGGAACGGATTCACTGGCCGGCACATGGCGTCATGTAGTGCCTGGTTGATCTTCTCCTCCAGCTTGAGCCAGTTCTCGACTGTGAACTTCCCTTCCGGGTCGTTCCTGTCGATGATGACTGCCTGCAGTTCCGGCTTGGAGCTGAGGCTGGCCAGAATTCCTTCTGGGCGCAGCCGTTTGCTATCCGACGCCTTCCCTGAGTCGTCCGATCTCTGCCTTTTGCTGGCAGAGGGCTCCTTTCGCTTCCCGACCGGTCCCTCCTTCTTGGTGGGTTTGGTCGGAGCAGCTGTCACAGTGGCCTGGGAGTTGGGCACAGGTGCTACAGCCGTCTTCGATGTGGAAGGAGTTTCCTTCCTGCTCGAAGTGGCTGCAGCTTGCGTGCTTGCAGTCCCTGTGGCCACTGGTTTAGCACTCGCACTTTGTGCGACAACCTGAGTGCTGCTAGGATTAGCCAACCTCTCAAATCGCCGCACGTTGTACTCGTGCTTTTTCTTTAGCCTCGTCTCCTGCGCGGTCAGCGTCTCCGGACTGCGGCCTTCAAGTCCCTTAAGGAACTTGAGTGCGGCCTTGTATCCGTTGCGCTGTTTGCGCCGGAGTTCGGCTGGGCTTGATTGCCTCTTTTCTTTGGGCGGGTCTGAAACCGGGGTCACGTCGACGGAGTCCATGTTCTGTGGCTCATCATTTAACGGCATTCGAGCCAACGCTTGCGCTAGCTCTAATTCCGTTAGTGATGGGCCTGTGAACACGAACTCCGTGTCCGTAACCAGGGGTTCCAGCACCACTCCATCCTGTCTTTGCAGCGGGGTTGCTGCTCTCGATGAGTGACCGCTGGCGACACGCAGAGAGGATTGCTCCTCACCGTGCCCGCCGATGGTAGCAGTCACGCCTCCCACCGACGTTTGGGCTGATATCCCAGCCCGAGTTGCGTCCTTCATGTCTTCCTCCATGATCGCCATGATATGACGGGGTTGGCTAATTATTTTCTGGGGGACCACCCCATAGCGTTTTATTCTTATCCGCCAAGTATACCTCTAGCCATGGTTTCGGTTCGAAATCGAACTTCCACCTTAGCTAGACACCACATTGCCTCGGGCGAGCAAGAGACAGTGCATCTCCCGGTCGCCCGGTTCAATGCAGTGTCCATTGCCCAGCCGGCACCCTCGGGGAGGGTTCAGCTAGAGGATTTTCGCCAGCCTAAACTCCCATAACTTTGTGAAAACTCATCCGATCTACATGCGGAATATCTTTTTGATCATAATTTGGCCTCAATATGAATAAATTGACTCAACAATATTGGTTTTGAAAAAAAAAATAAGATTTTGAAAAATTTGATCGTACCCCATGAATAGGGGTTCATGACTTATGATCAAAAAGTACGAAATTTGAAAACTCCCATAACTTTGTAGAAACTCATCCGATCTACATGCGGAATATCTTTTTGATCATAATTTGGCCTCAATATGAATAAATTGACTCAACAATATTGGTTTTGAAAAAAAAAGTATTTTTAAAAATTCGATCGTACCCCATGAATAGGGGTTCATGACTTATGATCAAAAAGTACGAAATTTGAAAACTCCCATAACTTTGTGAAAACTCATCCGATCTACATGCGGAATATCTTTTTGATCATAATTTGGCCTCAATATGAATAAATTGACTCAACAATATTGGTTTTGAAAAAAAATGATTTTTTAAAAATTTGATCGTACCCCATGAATAGGGGTTCATGACTTATGATCAAAAAGTACGAAATTTGAAAACTCCCATAACTTTGTGAAAACTCATCCGATCTACATGCGGAATATCTTTTTGATCATAATTTGGCCTCAATATGAATAAATTGACTCAACAATATTGGTTTTGAAAAAAAAAGGATTTTGAAAAATTTGATCGTACCCCATGAATAGGGGTTCATGACTTATGATCAAAAAGTACGAAATTTGAAAACTCCCATAACTTTGTGAAAACTCACCCGATCTACATGCGGAATATCTTTTTGATCATAATTTGGCCTCAATATGAATAAATTGACTCAACAATATTGGTTTTGAAAAAAAAATAAGATTTTGAAAAATTTGATCGTACCCCATGAATAGGGGTTCATGACTTATGATCAAAAAGTGCGAAATTTGAAAACTCCCATAACTTTGTGAAAACTCATCCGATCTACATGCGGAATATCTTTTTGATCATAATTTGGCCTCAATATGAATAAATTGACTCAACAATATTGGTTTTGAAAAAAAATTTTTTTTTTTGAAATTCGATCGTACCCCATGAATAGGGGTTCATGACTTATGATCAAAAAGTACGAAATTTGAAAACTCCCATAACTTTGTGAAAACTCATCCGATCTACATGCGGAATATCTTTTTGATCATAATTTGGCCTCAATATGAATAAATTGACTCAACAATATTGGTTTTGAAAAAAAATAAGATTTTGAAAAATTTGATCGTACCCCATGAATAGGGGTTCATGACTTATGATCAAAAAGTACGAAATTTGAAAACTCCCATAACTTTGTGAAAACTCATCCGATCTACATGCGGAATGTCTTTTTGATCATAATTTGGCCTCAATATGAATAAATTGACTCAACAATATTGGTTTTGAAAAAAAAAGATTTTTGAAAAATTTGATCGTACCCCATGAATAGGGGTTCATGACTTATGATCAAAAAGTACGAAATTTGAAAACTCCCATAACTTTGTGAAAACTCATCCGATCTACATGCGGAATATCTTTTTGATCATAATTTGGCCTCAATATGAATAAATTGACTCAACAATATTGGTTTTGAAAAAAATATTTTTTTTTGAAATTTGATCGTACCCCATGAATAGGGGTTCATGACTTATGATCAAAAAGTGCGAAATTTGAAAACTCCCATAACTTTGTGAAAACTCATCCGATCTACATGCGGAATGTCTTTTTGATCATAATTTGGCCTCAATATGAATAAATTGACTCAACAATATTGGTTTTGAAAAAAAAATTTTTTTGAAAAATTTGATCGTACCCCATGAATAGGGGTTCATGACTTATGATCAAAAAGTACGAAATTTGAAAACTCCCATAACTTTGTGAAAACTCATCCGATTTACATGCGGAATATCTTTTTGATCATAATTTGGCCTCAATATGAATAAATTGACTCAACAATATTGGTTTTGAAAAAAATAAGATTTTGAAAAATTTGATCGTACCCCATGAATAGGGGTTCATGACTTATGATCAAAAAGTGCGAAATTTGAAAACTCCCATAACTTTGTGAAAACTCATCCGATCTACATGCGGAATATCTTTTTGATCATAATTTGGCCTCAATATGAATAAATTGACTCAACAATATTAGTTTTGAAAAAAAGGATTTTGAAAAATTTGATCGTACCCCATGAATAGGGGTTCATGACTTAGCCTCAATATAAATAAATTGACTCAACAATATTGGTTTTGAAAAATTTTTTTTTTTGAAATTCGATCATGACTTATGATCAAAAAGTACGAAATTTGAAAACTTCCATAACTTTGTGAAAACTCATCCGATCTACATGCGGAATATCTTTTTGATCATAATTTGGCCTCAATATGAATAAATTGACTCAACAATATTGGTTTTGAAAAAAAATTTTTTTTTTGAAATTCGATCGTACCCCATGAATAGGGGTTCATGACTTATGATCAAAAAGTACGAAATTTGAAAACTCCCATAACTTTGTGAAAACTCATCCGATCTACATGCGGAATATCTTTTTGATCATAATTTGGCCTCAATATGAATAAATTGACTCAACAATATTGGTTTTGAAAAAAAAAGGTTTTTGAAAAATTTGATCGTACCCCATGAATAGGGGTTCATGACTTATGATCAAAAAGTACGAAATTTGAAAACTCCCATAACTTTGTGAAAACTCATCCGATCTACATGCGGAATATCTTTTTGATCATAATTTGGCCTCAATATGAATAAATTGACTCAACAATATTGGTTTTGAAAAAAAATAAGATTTTGAAAAATTTGATCGTACCCCATGAATAGGGGTTCATGACTTATGATCAAAAAGTACGAAATTTGAAAACTCCCATAACTTTGTGAAAACTCATCCGATCTACATGCGGAATATCTTTTTGATCATAATTTGGCCTCAATATGAATAAATTGACTCAACAATATTGGTTTTGAAAAAAAATTTTTTTTTTGAAATTCGATCGTACCCCATGAATAGGGGTTCATGACTTATGATCAAAAAGTACGAAATTTGAAAACTCCCATAACTTTGTAGAAAACTCATCCGATTTACATGCGGAATATCTTTTTGATCATAATTTGGCCTCAATATGAATAAATTGACTCAACAATATTGGTTTTGAAAAAAAAGGATTTTGAAAAATTTGATCGTACCCCATGAATAGGGGTTCATGACTTATGATCAAAAAGTACGAAATTTGAAAACTCCCATAACTTTGTGAAAACTCATCCGATCTACATGCGGAATGTCTTTTTGATCATAATTTGGCCTCAATATGAATAAATTGACTCAACAATATTGGTTTTGAAAAAAAAAGGATTTTGAAAAATTTGATCGTACCCCATGAATAGGGGTTCATGACTTATGATCAAAAAGTACGAAATTTGAAAACTCCCATAACTTTGTGAAAACTCATCCGATCTACATGCGGAATATCTTTTTGATCATAATTTGGCCTCAATATGAATAAATTGACTCAACAATATTGGTTTTGAAAAAAAATTTTTTTTTGAAATTCGATCGTACCCCATGAATAGGGGTTCATGACTTATGATCAAAAAGTACGAAATTTGAAAACCCCCATAACTTTGTGAAAACTCATCCGATCTACATGCGGAATATCTTTTTGATCATAATTTGGCCTCAATATGAATAAATTGACTCAACAATATTAGTTTTGAAAAAAAAGGATTTTGAAAAATTTGATCGTACCCCATGAATAGGGGTTCATGACTTATGATCAAAAAGTACGAAATTTGAAAACTCCCATAACTTTGTAGAAACTCATCCGATCTACATGCGGAATATCTTTTTGATCATAATTTGGCCTCAATATGAATAAATTGACTCAACAATATTGGTTTTGAAAAAAAAAGATTTTAAAAAATTTGATCGTACCCCATGAATAGGGGTTCATGACTTATGATCAAAAAGTACGAAATTTGAAAACTCCCATAACTTTGTGAAAACTCATCCGATCTACATGCGGAATATCTTTTTGATCATAATTTGGCCTCAATATGAATAAATTGACTCAACAATATTGGTTTTGAAAAAAAATTTTTTTTTTGAAATTCGATCGTACCCCATGAATAGGGGTTCATGACTTATGATCAAAAAGTACGAAATTTGAAAACTCCCATAACTTTGTGAAAACTCATCCGATCTACATGCGGAATATCTTTTTGATCATAATTTGGCCTCAATATGAATAAATTGACTCAACAATATTGGTTTTGAAAAAAAAAAGGTTTTTGAAAAATTTGATCGTACCCCATGAATAGGGGTTCATGACTTATGATCAAAAAGTACGAAATTTGAAAACTCCCATAACTTTGTGAAAACTCATCCGATCTACATGCGGAATATCTTTTTGATCATAATTTGGCCTCAATATGAATAAATTGACTCAACAATATTGGTTTTGAAAAAAAATAAGATTTTGAAAAATTTGATCGTACCCCATGAATAGGGGTTCATGACTTATGATCAAAAAGTGCGAAATTTGAAAACTCCCATAACTTTGTGAAAACTCATCCGATCTACATGCGGAATATCTTTTTGATCATAATTTGGCCTCAATATGAATAAATTGACTCAACAATATTAGAGTACGCAACCGGAACGAAGTAC
>JAWNPO010000450.1:0-44111 GCA_035047525.1 Drosophila quinaria
CTAAAACCAAATTGATGATCTGGTATTATATTTTTCGTTTCAATTTGATTATTTAAACGTGTATAGATTATTTTTTCATACAGTTTTGATATTGAAGGTAGCAAACTAATTGGCCTATAATTTTCTATATTTGATAATGATTTACTACCACCTTTCGGTATCATTGTGATATTTGCACATTTCCATGCCATAGGAAAGTAGCGAAGACGTAGCAGGGAATTAAAGAAATTTACCAAAAATAAAATGGCACGTTTTGGTAAAGATTTAATAATAAAATTATCGATTCGATCATTGCCAGGTGCTTTATTATTTTGTAATTCTTTTACAAGTGTCTCTAATTCAGTATTTGTTACATGTCTAAGATTTCGATCTAAATATGTTGTTTGAATTTGTTGATTTGATAATGATTTTTTCACCATATCTACATGCTCAGTGGGACTAATATCGAATGGTTTAAATCTATTCTCAAGCTCATCGGCAAATGCTTCAACTTGCTCATCGATTGTCTGGCACCAAATGCCTTGTTGATTTTTAACTGGTACATGCTTGTGAGGCTGCTCTTTAAGGCCCTTACATGCACGCCATAAATTGAAACCGCCCTTTTTATTTGGATCTGCATTTGTTAATATTGTATTGAAATGATCTGATCTTGTCTTTTGTAATTTCTGTCCCAACTGACGACTGACCTGTTGCCATGCCAGACGATCATCGAAATGCCTGGTACGAGTATATCGTTTACGTAATCTACGTTTCAATTTAATCATATCAATTATCTCGGCCTTAAGCGGTGGACGCGAGAAATCTGGAGCTTGACGATTTCTATTATAATTTTGATTTGAATTTGAATTTGCCAATTTTGCTGCATCATAGATTTTATTTGTAAATACATTTAACATATCGTCAGCGTCATCGGTTGATTTTATTTCAATATTTAAATGTATTTCTGTATTGAGATGATGACGAAATTTTTTCAAATTCGAGTGACGCGTTAAAAGACGATAATTATTTGGATTTACCATTAAATGTGATGAGATATTAAAATCAATTAACAACGGAACATGATCACTTGATAAATCCATCTGACGACGTATATTAAATCTTTTGGGAGAAATGCCATTTAATATTGCAAAATCAATTACCGATGGAGTATTGCCATTATTTGGAAAATGCGTCGGCTCGGCTGTGGTTAAAACATTTAATTGAGCAGAGGATAGGATATTTTCTGAAATTATTTTGCCACGCTGGCATCTACGAGTATTACCCCATAGCCGATCTTTTGCATTCCAATCGCCACCGATTAGACAATTTGGACCAATTTGATTTAGAAATTTTTGAAATATATCATTTGTTAAGACATGCCTATCGCCTGGCGGCCAATAGCATGCAACAATGCGTATTGGGCCCAAATCGGTGGGAATTGAAATGCTGGCTGCTTGAACATATGCCTCCGAAATGGGGGGAAGAGCTTGATATGCGCAAGTTTTTGAAATTATAATTGCTGCACCGCCAATGCGTAGTCTACGCTTTGGATTATTTGCAACTATTGTATCGTAACCGGGAATATTGATATGATTATTATGATTTAAGTGTGTCTCACTTAATAACATAATATCAATATGATTTAATGCTAAAAATTGTATTAATTCATCTGTTTTTCTAGAAATGCCATTCGCATTCCATATACCTATTCGGATGCCAATCATTTAGTTATATTTTGACTTGAATTTGAATTTAAAGGCAGCGACTGCTGCAATCTATTTGCTGTATTAGCTGTAATTGAAGCATACGTAGGAGGCACGTTAGCTTCTCGCTGCACTTGCTGACCGGGCATAAGGTGATTATGTAATTCATTTAAATGTGCCTGAATTTCAGCAATAATAGCCGAATGTTTTTCCAACATACGAACTATAATTGGAATAGGATTGAAAGCCTCGGCTGATTGTTGTTGTTGTTGTTGATTATTAGCTGTAGTTTGTAATAATTGTTGCATTTCATTTTGAATATGAATATTATTATTATTGTTGTTGTTGTTATTATTACGAATATTATTATTATTACTAATAATATTGGTAGTGACTGTCTGCCGCGGACGGGCTGAAAATTGAATATTTTGAGGCTGTGCTCGATTCTGTGTGGAATGGCTACGTTGAGAATTTAAATTTCGATTTGACGCGTTTTGCGTTTTAGATTTTTGCAAAGAAATATTTTTGCTATTTAACATTTTCAAAAAGTACGGACATCCACGAAAATTGGCTGTATGTATACCCTGACAATTTCCGCATTTAGCAGGAGACGTTATTGGTTTTGTGCATTCTATGGTTAAATGACCAAGGCCGCACTTGACGCATACCGGAGATCGATGGCAATATTTTGCGGTATGATTGAAATTTTGGCAACGCCGGCATTGAACCAAAGATTCACCTGTCCGACGATACTCGACTTTAATTGCAAAATGGCAAATTGTTTTTACATCAAAGATTTTCGAATTATTTAAATTATTCGGATCGAGCTCAATAAAAAATAAATTTGGTGAGAATGTACCTTGTCCATGATGATTTTTGAATGTCGGATTATGTATGTTGCGTATGTTAAAACCTAATTTGGTTAATTCATTTTTAATCACATCAATTGGCGTCGAATGATGTATGCCACGTATGACGATACGAAGAGATCGCTCTGATCGCTGCTGGTATGTGTGATATTCAATTTTTTCTTTAGCAAAGAAACTCACTAATGCACGATATGTATCGCTGCATTGAGAATTGAAACGTATTAAATTGGGCCCACCCAATTTAATAATGTATGTATCATTTTTGATATGGCTATTATTCAATTTTTTGATTAATTCATCAAAATTACCCATATATTTTATCCAAATTTGTGGAGCTTTTGGATTAGTGGCTCTATTGTTATTATGATTATTACCTAATGTTGCATTTGCTCTAACAACAGGGGTGGCAATATTATTTCCATCATTTATATTTGAATTTGAATTTAAATCGGTTTCATTGACTATTGGCGTCTCAACTGTATAAACAATATCCTCGTCATCGTCGTCGTCGTCGTTATCGTCAGTATCTGGTATATCTATTTCCATTGTATTTTGATTATCATTTGATTGACTTGAATCATTTGAATCATTTGATTGATTCATAATTCTGGCCGCATCTTGTTGTTCGCTACGCGATATCGATGAATTTGAACGTATTTGGGCACGAGCTATTTTCCGACGCGCATCTCTTACAGACTCACGTCCTGGATAGTTTTGTTTAAAATTTGATGCTGATATTTGTGAATTTGAATTTGAAATTGAATTTGAAACTTTGACTGATTCGTTTTGAGTGTTTGATTTAGGTAGACTATGTTTTGGCCTAGCTATGATTGGAATAAAATTATCATTTTCATTTTCATTTGAATTTTCATTTACATTTTTATTTTCATTGGCATTGGCATTGGCATTGGCCAATTGGCGAAAGCCAGATGCATCACAAGAGTTTGATGTATCAGAGATTAAAATCGGTTCATTTGCCGTCGGTAATTCAGTATTGTTATTATTATGCTCATTTTGTTGTTGTTGTTGTTGTTGATATAGCTGAAGAATTAGCAACAGTTTGACTTTGTGAAATTACATTGGCCGTAGTTGTGGGAGCGGCAATAGCAGGTACCGATAATTCAGTACAAGCAGGTATGGAAAGAGTTTGGGATGCTATTTGGGAGACTCCTGGCAATATGACGCTAGAGTCTAGAGACTCAGAAGGCAATTGCGAACGTTCAAGAATATTAATAATTCTATTTGATTCGTCTTCAGATTCACTTTGTGATAGCATTTGTATTATTTTATTAATGGCACTTTGCCCTTTTGGCGATAATCTTCTAATTGTCGTTGCCGTCGATGACGAAGAAGAAGTAGTAGCAGCAGCAACATCAGCATCTGATAGCGAATTGGTTGAGGATTCGCTATCAGATTTATTGCTATTTTTCTTATTGTTGCTAGCATTTTCGCTAGCTATTTTATTGGAACGCTTCTTTTTCGTCATTTTTTCCGTTCCGTTCGTCCAAAAAATGTCAGGTATGTCAGTATAGGAAAAATTTAAGGCGAAAAATTAATAGATGTAGAAAAAGTGAGTAAGGGTTAGATAGAGAGTGAAAGTGGAAAAAATAATTTGAGAATATTGGTACGTCACCAGATTTTCTTCTTAAATAGATGATGATGCTCCTTGTCCTTGTCGTCTTATTTAAAGTTGAATATTGAATGGTGAATGTTGAATTGTTGAATTGTTGAATTGTTGAATTTTGGATGTTGAATATTGTCTACGTGATAGTCTTTTAATTCAATTTTTTATTTTGCACAGTTATTGAATTTAAATATTTATTGAATATACACACATCACAAAGTATATATATTTTTAAATATACTATTCGTTTTTGCAATTAACTGTGTCGTCGTTTACACTGCATGTGTATTCACTGTATCACTGTTCTTTGTACTTTTTAATATTGATTTTCATTGTTTAAATTTTTTGGTACTTTATTAGTACAGTACAGTACACACGGTCACACGGTCACACGGTATATTAAATACGGCGAAGAAATGTTTCACAGCAAAATTACTTTTTACTTTTTACTTTTTATGAAAAAACTTTGACACGCGTAACACGTTTAAACCGCTTAACCGACTGATCTCAACTCAACTGAAACTAACTCAAACACCCACCCACAAAGGCCGTATATCAAAAATCTGAATATCAAATAGAAGGGCACGCTATTACCAATACAACAATACACACATATGCACATGCATTTCATTTCTAGCTGTAAATTACACAAAAAACTTGTAAACAATAACCAGATCATACCAGATACATTTGGTCCACATAACAGTTATTCATTCTTTTTTTTTTTAAATTACGTCGTAGACATATCTGTCCATCTGTCCATCACCGCAAAAAACAACCAATCGCAAGCCAATAGCCGAAAATCCATACAAAACAGAAAAAACACCAAAAAAAAAAAGGCTTATTGCTAAATATTCTGATCTCCTGATTCCCCTGAATGCCTGACACAACAAGCTAGCCAACCCACACATTCATATACATACATGTACATACATAAAGCCTACCCTCTTACACATACATACATACATACATGTACATACATACATTCAATAGAAAATGTTGGCCCAACTTTAATTTTCTCATTTTTTTTTGGCTGAAATAAAAATCCACATATAAAAACAACAACCAAAATAAAAAGACAATATTTCATTTCATTTTTCTAACATATTTCAACATATTTATTTTCATTTCCATTTTTATCCATTCTGTTAACTAACTTAATTATCTATAACATTATTATTATTATTTACACATCATTATTTAAATAACGTGGAATATCAGCTGGATGAAGACGAAGACGGCGAAGCAATCCAGGTAGCATAAATACTGTCATGTGCGAAAGTCCAGTCAATGAATTGTATATTATTATGATGTTCATATCCATATTAAACGGACGCTCAATTATGGTGATAATGACAAACGGACGATAGATGACGGTGATGATAATAACTACCAGATGACCATTCGGACGCAATATACGCAAATGACGATGACGACGATGAATTGCGTTATACAGGATTGTGCATATATTCCCATCTGACCAGTGTTGAACATAATTATAGTTGTAATTGTTGTTGTCGCCATTGATATTATTATTATTATTATTGATGTCAGCCATATTATCCAATAAATTTGTACGCCTGTGTACATTGATGAACCGTGACATTACAAATGTAGTAATCAATCTTGATATTGGATTATTTAATATCAAATTGGCAGACCGCATATGCCGACGGCGACGAATCACAGTTATCCGGACAATTGTTATGCTCATATTAACTGCAACCGATGCTGCATTCCGTATCAATTCAAACATTCGAGATAATAAATGCAATATTAATAAAGTTGATGGACGATATCTATGACGACGACGACGACGACGATGATGATGATGACGATGATTTTCCTCTTCTTGTTCTTCATTTCGTGAATTTTTAACCATTTTTTCTTCGTTATTAATTATTTAATACGCACGTATTACCATTTACTTTCAATACAACACATCAACTGACCCATGCTCAAAACTAAACAAAAAAAAAAAAGGGAGAGAGAGAGAGAGAGCAAATAAACCAAAATATGAGATCAGTGCATATTTCATTGCATACTTTTTTTCTGACATCCCGACATTCTGTCTAAGTGTATATGTAAATGTGTGTGCGCGCGCTAAACTTTATTGCCATACTTAATGCGAGTGCGAATGGGACAGCCAGCAGGTAGTACCAGTACCATATATACATTTCACTCTCTCTCACACTCTCAACGCAATTGTATTTCTACGTCACACCACAAAAACCATTTTTCTATGTCTGGTTTGTGAATATGATAGACAACACAATCATGGACAGCAACCACAAAACGCTTTAGTTCCAGCAACGGCCGCAATATAATACACCAAATTAACCTACTTTCATACAAAACTTTAACTATGAATATTTAATTAAATATTAACTAAATTACAATTATTTAAACGACATCGCCAAGATATACCCTACATCTAACTAAATAACCAAAAACATATACCCTACCATTTACCATCTATGAGAAAAAACTATGCGCCAAATCACTATTTTCTATACAACATACGCACATACTACACAACACATTTAGTATGCATATTTTATTAAATATTAACTAAATTCTAATTATTTTTACACAATTGCCAAGATATTTGATACAACTTTCAATAGACCTAATAATATATTACAATTTATTTACACGTTTTCTAAAAAAATGATCCTTCAAATGCTAAATTCTGTTCAAAATCTCATACAAAACGACGACCTACTGTCGACTGTGCTAAAAACCGTGTACATTTATATTGACAATTTTCTATATCATTTTCCTATTTATATGTATATGTAGTATGTATATTGACAATCCATATACAAGTTCAAGTAAAAATTACAATTAATATCTATCTGAAATTAACAATAATTATATCAATTTTCCTAACAATTCAAATAAAAAGTCAAATATTGTTTCGTTTTTCAATGTTAACAATACTAGTTTATTAAACATAATTTTAAAAATAACAAAGTAAAATATTTCAAATTAAAAACAAACTTATAAATTAATTATTATAATATTTTCTAACATATATAATAGAAGTGTGTGTGTGTGTTTTTTTTTTTTCTTTTTTCAGTTAGTGCCCTGGGCGGACATTAACCAAAGATTTATTGTTTAATTTTTATAGTTTAGTGCATAATAATAACTTAGGTGGCTAAATTAAGATTATTAAAATATTGATAAACTATATGTAGATGGTGCGGCTTCAGCGCGTGACGTTGGTGCGCCTTGAGCCTGCAGGTATCGGAGATTTGGCGTATGGTGTGTTGATCAGCCGTATTGTGTGATGGGGGATGAAGATGGTGATGGCGATGGTGATGTGGTAGTCCAGCGATGCTTGAAGATGCTGCTGCTGCTGATGATGGTGATGGGGATGCGGGTGATGATGTGGAGTCCAGCGACGATTGTAGACGCTGCCGATGCTGTGAAGATGCTGCTGCTGCTGCTGATGATGATGATGATGGGGATGCGGATGCGGATGATGGTGTGGAGTCCAACGACGATTGAAGACGCCGCCGCTGCTGCTGGTGATGATGATGGGGATGTGGAGTCCAGCGACGATTGTAGTTGCCGCCGCTGCTGCTGGTGAAAGCTGCTGGAGATACTGCTGCTGGTGGTGACTGGTGATGACGTAGTAGTAGTTATCGGTAGCAAGTCCAGGTGTTTTTGGATTTGACTGGCTCATTCTCAATTCCAGATGACATTGTTCGTTTTGTTTATATGCCATCTATGGGGAATATAAGAAATGGAGATTTTTTAGAATAAAAATTATTCAAAAAATAAAATATAAATATTTTAAATAATTATATCTGTGTTTTTTGTTTGTTTGTTGATTGCGTGTCCAGGTTATTGCCAGTTTTATTGCCAGAAGATGGTGGTGAAACGGTGAGATGAAGAGATGATCGGGTGATGTGATGGTGATGATCGGGTATGATTAATATTCTCTGTCTGGTGGTTCACGTTTCCGAAGCTCAATTGGCCAAGTCCGTTTGAGGCGACGTCCAGTGTTTCGATGAAGCGGAAGCGTCAATCTATTTGGATGATCATGTAGACGAGCCCAATATCTCAAAGAAATAGTTTTAAGACTGTCCCAGATAGAAGGAATTGTCAAGTCCGTGTGTATTGTCCTGTTTGAAACGTAATATGGTGATGCTAACACAAGTCGAAGTGCCTTATTTTGGCACACTTGAATGTGACGTAAATTTGAGTCGGACGCACAGCCATACAGCTCAATGCCATATTGCCAGGAGGGGGCGATTATTTGATTATAAATCAATAATTTATTGGATTGGGATAGGCGGGATCGGGAATTGAGGAGCCAATGATATTTTTTAATTTTTGAAAGTATTGAATTCTTTGTTATCTGTATGTGACGTGTCCATAAAAGTTTTCTATCTAAATGCAATCCTAGATATTTAACTTTATTGTCAGATGGAATTTTAATATTATTCATTTCAACGTCTGGCCAAACGATGCGATTTTGTAATGAAAATAAAACATGTTTTGATTTTGTGCCATTTACTTTTATATTCCAATCATTAGTCCATTTTAAAAATCTATTTAAATGTAATTTCATATTTTGTATGATATATGGTATATGACCGGTAATAAGAAATGCCGTATCATCTGCATATGTTGCTGTCAAAGTATCTTTTTGATTTCTATTATTATTATTATTAGTTGTTGTTACTGTCGGCATGTCGTGAGTATAAATATTGTATAAAAGGGGTGCCAAAACACTCCCCTGTGGGACGCCAGCTAATATTTCTCTTTTACTAGATATTATGCCTCTATCTTTTACAACAAAGAATCTATTTAATAAAAATGATTTAATTAATTGATAAAGAGCAGGAGATATTTGTGTTCTAAGTTTATATAATAGGCCATCGTGCCACACACGATCAAAGGCCTGAGCAATATCAATAAATACTGCCGATGTGCTTAAACCATTTTCAAAACCAGTATTTATATGATGAACTATTCTATGTATTTGTTGTATTGTACTATGGCCCTCTCTAAAACCAAATTGATGATCTGGTATTATATTTTTCGTTTCAATTTGATTATTTAAACGTGTATAGATTATTTTTTCATACAGTTTTGATATTGAAGGTAGCAAACTAATTGGCCTATAATTTTCTATATTTGATAATGATTTACTACCACCTTTCGGTATCATTGTGATATTTGCACATTTCCATGCCATAGGAAAGTAGCGAAGACGTAGCAGGGAATTAAAGAAATTTACCAAAAATAAAATGGCACGTTTTGGTAAAGATTTAATAATAAAATTATCGATTCGATCATTGCCAGGTGCTTTATTATTTTGTAATTCTTTTACAAGTGTCTCTAATTCAGTATTTGTTACATGTCTAAGATTTCGATCTAAATATGTTGTTTGAATTTGTTGATTAGATAATGATTTTTTCACCATATCTACATGCTCAGTGGGACTAATATCGAATGGTTTAAATCTATTCTCAAGCTCATCGGCAAATGCTTCAACTTGCTCATCGATTGTCTGGCACCAAATGCCTTGTTGATTTTTAACTGGTACATGCTTGTGAGGCTGCTCTTTAAGGCCCTTACATGCACGCCATAAATTGAAACCGCCCTTTTTATTTGGATCTGCATTTGTTAATATTGTATTGAAATGATCTGATCTTGTCTTTTGTAATTTCTGTCCCAACTGACGACTGACCTGTTGCCATGCCAGACGATCATCGAAATGCCTGGTACGAGTATATCGTTTACGTAATCTACGTTTCAATTTAATCATATCAATTATCTCGGCCTTAAGCGGTGGACGCGAGAAATCTGGAGCTTGACGATTTCTATTATGATTTTGATTTTGATATTGATTTTGATTTGAATTTGCCAATTTTGCTGCATCATAGATTTTATTTGTAAATACATTTAACATATCGTCAGCGTCATCGGTTGATTTTATTTCAATATTTAAATGTATTTCTGTATTGAGATGATGACGAAATTTTTTCAAATTCGAGTGACGCGTTAAAAGACGATAATTATTTGGATTTACCATTAAATGTGATGAGATATTAAAATCAATTAACAACGGAACATGATCACTTGATAAATCCATCTGACGACGTATATTAAATCTTTTGGGAGAAATGCCATTTAATATTGCAAAATCAATTACCGATGGAGTATTGCCATTATTTGGAAAATGCGTCGGCTCGGCTGTGGTTAAAACATTTAATTGAGCAGAGGATAGGATATTTTCTGAAATTATTTTGCCACGCTGGCATCTACGAGTATTACCCCATAGCCGATCTTTTGCATTCCAATCGCCACCGATTAGACAATTTGGACCAATTTGATTTAGAAATTTTTGAAATATATCATTTGTTAAGACATGCCTATCGCCTGGCGGCCAATAGCATGCAACAATGCGTATTGGGCCCAAATCGGTGGGAATTGAAATGCTGGCTGCTTGAACATATGCCTCCGAAATGGGGGGAAGAGCTTGATATGCGCAAGTTTTTGAAATTATAATTGCTGCACCGCCAATGCGTAGTCTACGCTTTGGATTATTTGCAACTATTGTATCGTAACCGGGAATATTGATATGATTATTATGATTTAAGTGTGTCTCACTTAATAACATAATATCAATATGATTTAATGCTAAAAATTGTATTAATTCATCTGTTTTTCTAGAAATGCCATTCGCATTCCATATACCTATTCGGATGCCAATCATTTAGTTATATTTTGACTTGAATTTGAATTTAAAGGCAGCGACTGCTGCAATCTATTTGCTGTATTAGCTGTAATTGAAGCATACGTAGGAGGCACGTTAGCTTCTCGCTGCACTTGCTGACCGGGCATAAGGTGATTATGTAATTCATTTAAATGTGCCTGAATTTCAGCAATAATAGCCGAATGTTTTTCCAACATACGAACTATAATTGGAATAGGATTAAAAGCCTCGGCTGATTGTTGTTGTTGTTGTTGTTGTTGATTATTAGCTGTAGTTTCTAATAATTGTTGCATTTCATTTTGAATATGAATATTATTATTTTATTGTTGTTGTTGTTATTATTACGAATATTATTATTATTACTAATAATATTGGTAGTGACTGTCTGCCGCGGACGGGCTGAAAATTGAATATTTTGAGACTGCGCTCGATTCTGTGTGGAATGGCTACGTTGAGAATTTAAATTTCGATTTGACGCGTTTTGCGTTTTAGATTTTTGCAAAGAAATATTTTTGCTATTTAACATTTTCAAAAAGTACGGACATCCACGAAAATTGGCTGTATGTATACCCTGACAATTTCCGCATTTAGCAGGAGACGTTATTGGTTTTGTGCATTCTATGGTTAAATGACCAAGGCCGCACTTGACGCATACCGGAGATCGATGGCAATATTTTGCGGTATGATTGAAATTTTGGCAACGCCGGCATTGAACCAAAGATTCACCTGTCCGACGATACTCGACTTTAATTGCAAAATGGCAAATTGTTTTTACATCAAAGATTTTCGAATTATTTAAATTATTCGGATCGAGCTCAATAAAAAATAAATTTGGTGAGAATGTACCTTGTCCATGATGATTTTTGAATGTCGGATTATGTATGTTGCGTATGTTAAAACCTAATTTGGTTAATTCATTTTTAATCACATCAATTGGCGTCGAATGATGTATGCCACGTATGACGATACGAAGAGATCGCTCTGATCGCTGCTGGTATGTGTGATATTCAATTTTTTCTTTAGCAAAGAAACTCACTAATGCACGATATGTATCGCTGCATTGAGAATTGAAACGTATTAAATTGGGCCCACCCAATTTAATAATGTATGTATCATTTTTGATATGGCTATTATTCAATTTTTTGATTAATTCATCAAAATTACCCATATATTTTATCCAAATTTGTGGAGCTTTTGGATTAGTGGCTCTATTGTTATTATGATTATTACCTAATGTTGCATTTGCTCTAACAACAGGGGTGGCAATATTATTTCCATCATTTATATTTGAATTTGAATTTGAATCGGTTTCATTGACTATTGGCGTCTCAACTGTATAAACAATATCCTCGTCGTCGTCGTCGTCGTCGTTATCGTCAGTATCTGGTATATCTATTTCCATTCTATTTTGATTATCATTTGATTGACTTGAATCATTTGAATCATTTGATTGATTCATAATTCTGGCCGCATCTTGTTGTTCGCTACGCGATATCGATGAATTTGAACGTATTTGGGCACGAGCTATTTTCCGACGCGCATCTCTTACAGACTCACGTCCTGGATAGTTTTGTTTAAAATTTGATGCTGATATTTGTGAATTTGAATTTGAAACTTTGACTGATTCGTTTTGAGTGTTTGATTTAGGTAGACTATGTTTTGGCCTAGCTATGATTGGAATAAAATTATCATTTTCATTTTCATTTGAATTTTCATTTACATTTTTATTTTCATTGGCATTGGCCAATTGGCGAAAGCCAGATGCATCACAAGAGTTTGATGTATCAGAGATTAAAATCGGTTCATTTGCCGTCGGTAATTCAGTATTGTTATTATTATGCTCATTTTGTTGTTGTTGTTGTTGAACATTAGCTTGAATCAAGGGATGAGCAACAGTTTGACTTTGTGAAATTACATTGGCCGTAGTTGTAGCGGCAATAGCAGGTACCGATAATTCAGTACAAGCAGGTATGGAAAGAGTTTGGGATGCTATTTGGGAGACTCCTGGCAATATGACGCTAGAGTCTAGAGACTCAGAAGGCAATTGCGAACGTTCAAGAATATTAATAATTCTATTTGATTCGTCTTCAGATTCACTTTGTGATAGCATTTGTATTATTTTATTAATGGCACTTTGCCCTTTTGGCGATAATCTTCTAATTGTCGTTGCCGTCGATGACGATGACGAAGAAGAAGTAGCAGCAGCAACATCAGCATCTGATAGCGAATTGGTTGAGGATTCGCTATCAGATTTATTGCTATTTTTCTTATTGTTGCTAGCATTTTCGCTAGCTATTTTATTGGAACGCTTCTTTTTCGTCATTTTTTCCGTTCCGTTCGTCCAAAAATGTCAGGTATGTCAGTATAGGAAAAATTTTTTAAGGCGAAAAATTAATAGATGTAGAAAAAGTGAGTAAGGGTTAGATAGAGAGTGAAAGTGGAAAAAATAATTTGAGAATATTGGTACGTCACCAGATTTTCTTCTTAAATAGATGATGATGCTCCTTGTCCTTGTCGTCTTATTTAAAGTTGAATATTGAATGGTGAATGTTGAATTGTTGAATTGTTGAATTGTTGAATTTTGGATGTTGAATATTGTCTACGTGATAGTCTTTTTTAATTCAATTTTTTATTTTGCACAGATATTGAATTTAAATATTTATTGAATATACACACATCACAAAGTATATATATTTTTAATATACTATTCGTTTTTGCAATTAACTGTGTCGTCGTTTACACTGCATGTGTATTCACTGTATCACTGTTCTTTGTACTTTTTAATATTGATTTTCATTGTTTAAATTTTTTGGTACTTTATTAGTACAGTACAGTACACACGGTCACACGGTCACACGGTATATTAAATACGGCGAAGAAATGTTTCACAGCAAAATTACTTTTTATGAAAAAACTTTGACACGCGTAACACGTTTAAACCGCTTAACCGCTCAACTCAACTAACTTACTCAAACACCCACCCCACAAAGGCCGTATATCAAAAATCTGAATATCAAATAGAAGGGCACGCTATTACCAATACAACAATACACACATATGCACATGCATTTCATTTCTAGCTGTAAATTACACAAAAAACTTGTAAACAATAACCAGATCATACCAGATACATTTGGTCCACATAACCGTTCTTACACAAAACTTCTAAACAGTTATTCATTCTTTTTTTTTAAATTACGTCGTAGACATATCTGTTCATCTGTCCATCTGTCCATCACCGCAAAAAACAACCAATCGCAAGCCAATAGCCGAAAATCCATACAAAACAGAAAAAACACCAAAAAAAAAGGCTTATTGCTAAATATTCTGATCTCCTGATTCCCCTGAATGCCTGACACAACAAGCTAGCCAACCCACACATTCATATACATACATGTACATACATAAAGCCTACCCTCTTACACATACATACATACATACATACATGTACATACATACATTCAATAGAAAATGTTGGCCCAACTTTAATTTTCTCATTTTTTTGGCTGAAATAAAAATCCACATATAAAAACAACAACCAAAATAAAAAGACAATATTTCATTTAATTTTTCTAACATATTTCAACATATTTATTTTCATTTCCATTTTTATCCATTCTGTTAACTAACTTAATTATCTATAACATTATTATTATTATTTACATATCATTATTTAAATAACGTGGAATATCAGCTGGATGAAGACGAAGACGGCGAAGCAATCCAGGTAGCTTAAATACTGTCATGTGCGAAAGTCCAGTCAATGAATTGTATATTATTATGATGTTCATATCCATATTAAACGGACGCTCAATTATGGTGATAATGACAAACGGACGATAGATGACGGTGATGATAATAACTACCAGATGACCATTCGGACGCAATATACGCAAATGACGATGACGACGATGAATTGCGTTATACAGGATTGTGCATATATTCCCATCTGACCAGTGTTGAACATAATTATAGTTGTAATTGTTGTTGTTGTCGCCGTTGATATTATTATTATTATTATTGATGTCAGCCATATTATCCAATAAATTTGTACGCCTGTGTACATTGATGAACCGTGACATTACAAATGTAGTAATCAATCTTGATATTGGATTATTTAATATCAAATTGGCAGACCGCATATGCCGACGGCGACGAATAACAGTTATCCGGACAATTGTTATGCTCATATTAACTGCAACCGATGCTGCATTCCGTATCAATTCAAACATTCGAGATAATAAATGCAATATTAATAAAGTTGATGGACGATATCTATGACGACGACGACGATGATGATGACGATGATTTTCCTCTTCTTGTTCATTTCGTGAATTTTTAACCATTTTTTCTTCGTTATTAATTATTTAATACGCACGTATTACCATTTACTTTCAATACAAGACATCAACTGACCCATGCTCAAAACTAAACAAAAAAAAAAAAAAGGGAGAGAGAGAGAGCAAATAAACCAAAATATGAGATCAGTGCATATTTCATTGCATACTTTTTTTCTGACATCCCGACATTCTGTCTAAGTGTATATGTAAATGTGTGTGCGCGCTAAACTTTATTGCCATACTTAATGCGAGTGCGAATGGGAGAGCCAGCAGGTAGTACCATATATACATTTCACTCTCTCTCACACTCTCAACGCAATTGTATTTCTACGTCACACCACAAAAACCATTTTTCTATGCCTGGTTTGTGAATATGATAGACAACACAATCATGGACAGCAACCACAAAACGCTTTAGTTCCAGCGACGGCCGCAATATAATACACCAAATTAACCTACTTTCATACAAAACTTTAACTATGAATATTTAATTAAATATTAACTAAATTACAATTATTTAAACGACATCGCCAAGATATACCCTACATCTAACTAAATAACCAAAAACATATACCCTACCATTTACCATCTATGAGAAAAAACTATGCGCCAAATCACTATTTTCTACAACATACGCACATACTACACAACACATTTAGTATGCATATTTTATTAAATATTAACTAAATTCTAATTATTTTTACACAATTGCCAAGATATTTGATACAACTTTCAATAAACCTAATAATATATTACAATTTATTTACACATTTTCTAAAAAAAATTATCCTTCAAATGCTAAATTCTGTTCAAAATCTCATACAAAACGACGACCTACTGTCGACTGTGCTAAAAACCGTGTACATTTATATTGACAATTTTCTATATCATTTTCCTATTTATATGTATATGTATATGTATATTGACAATCCATATACAAGTTCAAGTAAAAATTACAATTAATATCTATCTGAAATGAACAATAATTATATCAATTTTCCTAACAATTCAAATAAAAAGTCAAATATTGTTTCGTTTTTCAATGTTAACAATACTAGTTTATTAAACATAATTTTAAAAATAACAAAGTAAAATATTTCAAATTAAAAACAAACTTATAAATTAATTATTATAATATTTTCTAACATATATATAATAGAAGTGTGTGTGTGTGTGTGTTTTGTTTTTCTTTTTTCAGTTAGTGCCCTGGGCGGACATTAACCAAAGATTTATTGTTTAATTTTTATAGTTTAGTGCATAATAATAACTTAGGTGGCTAAATTAAGATTATTAAAATATTGATAAACTATATGTAGATGGTGCGGCTTCAGCGCGTGACGTTGGTGCGCCTTGAGCCTGCAAGTATCGGAGATTTGGCGTATGGTGTGTTGATCAGCCGTATTGTGTGATGGGGGATGAAGATGGTGATGGCGATGGTGATGTGGTAGTCCAGCGATGCTGCTGCTGCTGATGATGGTGATGGGGATGCGGATGATGATGTGGAGTCCAGCGATGCTTGAAGATGCTGCTGATGATGATGATGGTGATGGTGATGGGGAAGCGGATGATGATGTGGAGTCCAACGAAGACGCTGCTGGTGATGATGATGGTGATGGGGATGCGGAGGTGTGGAGTCCAGCGACGATTGTAGACGCTGCCGATGATGGTGATGAAGGGGATGCGGATGCGGATGCGGGTGATGATGTGGAGTCCAACGACGATTGAAGACGCCGCTGCTATTGGTGATGATGATGGGGATGTGGAGTCCAGCGACGATTGTAGTTGCCGCCGCTGCTGCTGGTGAAAGTTGCTGAAGATACTGCTGGTGGTTGGCGGTAGCCAGGTTGACGTGTGACGTAGTAGTAGTTTTTCGGTGGCAAGTCCAGGTGTTTTTGATTTGACTGGCTCATTCTCAATTCCAGATGACAATTGTTCGTTTTGTTTATATGCCATCTATGGGGAATATAAGAAATGGAGATTTTTAGAATAAAAATTATTCAAAAATAAAATATAAATATATTAAATAATTATATCTGTGTTTTGTGTTTGTTTGTTGATTGCGTGTCCAGGTTATTGCCAGTTTTATTGCCAGTAGATGGTGAAACGGTGAGATGAAGAGATGATCGGGTGATGTGATGGTGATGATGACCGGGTATGATTAATATTCTCTGTCTGGTGGTTCACGTTTCCGAAGCTCAATTGGCCAAGTCCGTTTGAGGCGACGTCCAGTGTTTCGATGTAGCGGTAGCGTTAATCTATTTGGATGATAATGTAGACGAGCCCAATATCTCAAAGAAATAGTTTTAAGACTGTCCCAGATAGAAGGAATTGTCAAGTCCGTGTGTATTGTCCTGTTTGAAACGTAATATGGTGATGCTAACACAAGTCGAAGTGCCTTATTTTGGCACACTTGAATGTGATTTTTTTTTTTTTTTTTTTATTAATATGTGCCAGCCTGTTGCATGAACACATATAGACATAATGGACTCAGTGCACACCAATTAAGGGTCTTAGGACCGTGGCACTGAATCCTAGATCACTTGCGCCCTCGAGGGGACCACGTGATTCCTTCAGTTTTTAAACAGTGTGTTACAATTTGCTGATAAGTAATTTCAAATAGTTTTCTAACAGGTAATTTCCAGGTAGCACAAATAGGTTGAGGTGAGCCTGTTCGCCTGAGGCAGAGTACGAGTTGAGTCCAGAGGGATGTAGCTATGGTGGTTATTGGCCTGTTCGCCTGAGGATCTCAACCATTAAGGTAGAGCCCCCAGTCCCCGAACAGACAATCGGGCTGATACTATCAGTTCACAAGTTGAGTCCAGAGGGATGTAGCAATCGTGGTAATGGGCCTGTTCGCCTGAGGGAATGGGTGGGGGGTGGAAAAGGGGGAGAGGGAGGGGGGGGGGGGAGAGGAGGAGGGGGGAGGGTGGGGGGTGGGGGGGGGGGGGGGGGGGGGGGGGGAGGGGGGGGAGGGAGGGGAGGGGGAGGGAGGAGTGGGGGGGGGAAGAGGGGGGGAGAGAGTGAGGAAGTTGAGTGGGGGAATGGGGGGGTGAGTGTGTGGAGGGTGGGTTGGGTTGGAAGTGATCCCCACATTTCATCTGTCGCCGCAGTTTGTCTTTCGGACGGCATCGAATGGAAATTCATCCCTCCTCGATCGCCTCATTTTGGCGGCTTGTGGGAAGCGGCTGTCAAGTCTGCTAAGCACCATTTCTACCGAGTCGTCGGCCCAGCCATTCTGACCCTTTGCGAACTGCAGACTCTAACTTATGAAATTTCAGCCATGCTCAATTCTCGCCCACTTTGTCCACTTACAGAGAGTCCAGATGATCTTGAGGTACTCACGCCTGCGCACTTTTTGAAGGGTTCCAGCTTCACCAAGGTTCCTGAGCCGGACGTCACTCATCTGAAAGTCAACCTCCTCAGCCGGTGGCAGCAGGTCAGCCAGATGACCCAAAACTTTTGGAAGAAGTGGAGCACCGAGTACTTGTCGCTTCTGCAGGAGCGATCCAAGTGGCGAGCTGCGCCCAGCAACTTACGAGTGGGAAGCGTCGTGCTGTTGAAGGAGGAAAACATGCCGCCGTTCAAATGGCAGCTAGGCCGAATCGAGGAAGTGATTCCTGGGGCAGACGGCGTCATCAGAGTCGCGATGATCCGCACAGCGACGGGTATCCTCAAACGAGCTGTGGCCAAGCTAGCCGTTCTCCCCGAGGACTCCAATTCAGTTGGAAACGTGCCTTTTCCAACGGGGGCAGGATGTTCGGAGCAGAGGATATAATTTCATGCCATTTGTATTTATTGATCTGTGTTAATCTTGCATTTTATATTGTAATTAATGGAGCACCTGTGCGTATGCAACAATATTGTTAATAATGCATTATGCATGACCAATGTTAATGTTAATGTTAATGCATGATGTTGTACTCATTTTGGCACACAGATGATCTGCACAAGATGCAATTCAACACACTTAGAAATCAGCCGGCAAATAAACCAAGACATCAAATCGAATTCGGTCGTGTATTTTTAATTTAAAAATACGGAAAAATAGGGACATATCGTTGTCCCTCGAAACACAGTGTGATTCCTTGTTTTTCTCTAATCAACTTACCTTAGCATGTCTCTTTACAGTACTTTGATTTTCCTGTCACCCTGAGTATTTTTGGCTAGCTTAGATCACCCTGATTTATCTGTCACCTTTTTTACTACCTTAGCAATTTTTTCATTGAAATAGTTCACTTCAATTCAGAAGCCCAAAGGTGAAACAGCTTTATTTTTTGTGTTTTGTGTTTAATTGTTTGCAGTTTTCGGGTTTCTAAAAATCGCTTTTATTTTTTCTTTTTCGAAAAGTGAACTTCTAAATTAAAATATTCTGTTTATAGTAATTTGATCTGTGCCACTTTCCGCCGCCATCGCCACCTTCCTTTTTGTTTAATTATAGCAATAATAATTTATTGGTAAGCTAATTTATGAATTTGTGCGTCCGACTTCTCTGGTTGCCCTTTTGCCATCCCTTTATTTCATTAATAAGATCTACTAACTTACAGCCATAATTTCTGCATTTTTCCTCTGGTCTAGGACTCTTCCACAACAATATTGGGTGTTAGACGCCCTGTCTTTGCAGTGTGATTCCTTGTTCTTCTCTAATCAACTTACCTTAGCATGTCTCTTTACAGTACTTTGATTTTCCTGTCACCCTGAGTATTTTTGGCTAGCTTAGATCACCCTGATTTATCTGTCAGCTTTTTTACTACCTTAGCAATTTTTTCATTTGTTGTTCGTTTGTAGTAAATATTAACGTTAACGTTTATAATATTAAACCAGAAAAAAACCTGGAGAATTTGGTGGCGTCACTGTTGAACCACGTGACAACGTGGGAAACGACAACAAACCGTGGTATGATGGAATTAGTGGCCTAACGGAACCAAACGGAACCAATCCTGGAGAATTTGGTGGCGTCACTGTTGAGCCACGTGACAACGTGGGAAACGACAACAAACCGTGGTATGATGGAATTAGTGGCCTAACGGAACCAAACGGAACCAATCCTGGAGAATTTGGTGGCGTCACTGTTGAGCCACGTGACAACGTGGGAAACGACAACAAACCGTGGTATGATGGAATTAGTGGCCTAACGGAACCAAACGGAACCAATCCTGGAGAATTTGGTGGCGTCACTGTTGAGCCACGTGACAACGTGGGAAACGACAACAAACCGTGGTATGATGGAATTAGTGGCCTAACGGAACCAAACGGAACCAATCCTGGAGAATTTGGTGGCGTCACTGTTGAGCCACGTGACAACGTGGGAAACGACAACAAACCGTGGTATGATGGAATTAGTGGCCTAACGGAACCAAACGGAACCAATCCTGGAGAATTTGGTGGCGTCACTGTTGAGCCACGTGACAACGTGGGAAACGACAACAAACCGTGGTATGATGGAATTAGTGGCCTAACGGAACCAAACGGAACCAATCCTGGAGAATTTGGTGGCGTCACTGTTGAGCCACGTGACAACGTGGGAAACGACAACAAACCGTGGTATGATGGAATTAGTGGCCTAACGGAACCAAACGGAACCAATCCTGGAGAATTTGGTGGCGTCACTGTTGAGCCACGTGACAACGTGGGAAACGACAACAAACCGTGGTATGATGGAATTAGTGGCCTAACGGAACCAAACGGAACCAATCCTGAAGAATTTGGTGGCGTCACTGTTGAGCCACGTGACAACGTGGGAAACGACAACAAACCGTGGTATGATGGAATTAGTGGCCTAACGGAACCAAACGGAACCAATCCTGGAGAATTTGGTGGCGTCACTGTTGAGCCACGTGTCAACGTGGGAAACGACAACAAACCGTGGTATGATGGAATTAGTGGCCTAACGGAACCAAACGGAACCAATCCTGGAGAATTTGGTGGCGTCACTGTTGAGCCACGTGTCAACGTGGGAAACGACAACAAACCGTGGTATGATGGAATTAGTGGCCTAACGGAACCAAACGGAACCAATCCTGGAGAATTTGGTGGCGTCACTGTTGAGCCACGTGACAACGTGGGAAACGACAACAAACCGTGGTATGGTGGAATTAGTGGCCTAACGGAACCAAACGGAACCAATCCTGGAGAATTTGGTGGCGTCACTGTTGAGCCTCGTGACAACGTGGGAAACGACAACAAACCGTGGTATGATGGAATTAGTGGCCTAACGGAACCAAACGGAACCAATCCTGGAGAATTTGGTGGCGTCACTGTTGAGCCACGTGACAACGTGGGAAACGACAACAAACCGTGGTATGATGGAATTAGTGGCCTAACGGAACCAAACGGAACCAATCCTGGAGAATTTGGTGGCGTCACTGTTGAGCCACGTGACAACGTGGGAAACGACAACAAACCGTGGTATGATGGAATTAGTGGCCTAACGGAACCAAACGGAACCAATCCTGGAGAATTTGGTGGCGTCACTGTTGAGCCACGTGACAACGTGGGAAACGACAACAAACCGTGGTATGATGGAATTAGTGGCCTAACGGAACCAAACGGAACCAATCCTGGAGAATTTGGTGGCGTCACTGTTGAGCCACGTGACAACGTGGGAAACGACAACAAACCGTGGTATGATGGAATTAGTGGCCTAACGGAACCAAACGGAACCAATCCTGGAGAATTTGGTGGCGTCACTGTTGAGCCACGTGACAACGTGGGAAACGACAACAAACCGTGGTATGATGGAATTAGTGGCCTAACGGAACCAAACGGAACCAATCCTGGAGAATTTGGTGGCGTCACTGTTGAGCCACGTGACAACGTGGGAAACGACAACAAACCGTGGTATGATGGAATTAGTGGCCTAACGGAACCAAACGGAACCAATCCTGGAGAATTTGGTGGCGTCACTGTTGAGCCACGTGACAACGTGGGAAACGACAACAAACCGTGGTATGATGGAATTAGTGGCCTAACGGAACCAAACGGAACCAATCCTGGAGAATTTGGTGGCGTCACTGTTGAGCCACGTGACAACGTGGGAAACGACAACAAACCGTGGTATGATGGAATTAGTGGCCTAACGGAACCAAACGGAACCAATCCTGGAGAATTTGGTGGCGTCACTGTTGAGCCACGTGACAACGTGGGAAACGACAACAAACCGTGGTATGATGGAATTAGTGGCCTAACGGAACCAAACGGAACCAATCCTGGAGAATTTGGTGGCGTCACTGTTGAGCCACGTGACAACGTGGGAAACGACAACAAACCGTGGTATGATGGAATTAGTGGCCTAACGGAACCAAACGGAACCAATCCTGGAGAATTTGGTGGCGTCACTGTTGAGCCACGTGACAACGTGGGAAACGACAACAAACCGTGGTATGATGGAATTAGTGGCCTAACGGAACCAAACGGAACCAATCCTGGAGAATTTGGTGGCGTCACTGTTGAGCCACGTGACAACGTGGGAAACGACAACAAACCGTGGTATGATGGAATTAGTGGCCTAACGGAACCAAACGGAACCAATCCTGGAGAATTTGGTGGCGTCACTGTTGAGCCACGTGACAACGTGGGAAACGACAACAAACCGTGGTATGATGGAATTAGTGGCCTAACGGAACCAAACGGAACCAATCCTGGAGAATTTGGTGGCGTCACTGTTGAGCCACGTGACAACGTGGGAAACGACAACAAACCGTGGTATGATGGAATTAGTGGCCTAACGGAACCAAACGGAACCAATCCTGGAGAATTTGGTGGCGTCACTGTTGAGCCACGTGACAACGTGGGAAACGACAACAAACCGTGGTATGATGGAATTAGTGGCCTAACGGAACCAAACGGAACCAATCCTGGAGAATTTGGTGGCGTCACTGTTGAGCCACGTGACAACGTGGGAAACGACAACAAACCGTGGTATGATGGAATTAGTGGCCTAACGGAACCAAACGGAACCAATCCTGGAGAATTTGGTGGCGTCACTGTTGAGCCACGTGACAACGTGGGAAACGACAACAAACCGTGGTATGATGGAATTAGTGGCCTAACGGAACCAAACGGAACCAATCCTGGAGAATTTGGTGGCGTCACTGTTGAGCCACGTGACAACGTGGGAAACGACAACAAACCGTGGTATGATGGAATTAGTGGCCTAACGGAACCAAACGGAACCAATCCTGGAGAATTTGGTGGCGTCACTGTTGAGCCACGTGACAACGTGGGAAACGACAACAAACCGTGGTATGATGGAATTAGTGGCCTAACGGAACCAAACGGAACCAATCCTGGAGAATTTGGTGGCGTCACTGTTGAGCCACGTGACAACGTGGGAAACGACAACAAACCGTGGTATGATGGAATTAGTGGCCTAACGGAACCAAACGGAACCAATCCTGGAGAATTTGGTGGCGTCACTGTTGAGCCACGTGACAACGTGGGAAACGACAACAAACCGTGGTATGATGGAATTAGTGGCCTAACGGAACCAAACGGAACCAATCCTGGAGAATTTGGTGGCGTCACTGTTGAGCCACGTGACAACGTGGGAAACGACAACAAACCGTGGTATGATGGAATTAGTGGCCTAACGGAACCAAACGGAACCAATCCTGGAGAATTTGGTGGCGTCACTGTTGAGCCACGTGATGGTTTTTAGGATTTTAGTTGCCGCCGCTGCTGCTGGTGAAGTTGCTGAAGATACTGCTGGTGGTTGGCGGTAGCCAGGTTGACGTGTGACGTAGTAGTAGTTTTTCGGTGGCAAGTCCAGGTGTTTTTGATTTGACTGGCTCATTCTCAATTCCAGATGACAATTGTTCGTTTTGTTTATATGCCATCTATGGGGAATATAAGAAATGGAGAGTTTTTTAGAATACAAATTATTTAAAATATAAATATATTAAATAATTATATTTGTGATTGTTGTTGATTGAATGTCCAGTTTTATTGCCAGTAGATGGTGAAACGGTGAGATGAAGAGATGATCGGGTGATGTGATGGTGATGATGACCGGGTATGATTAATATTCTCTGTCTGGTGGTTCACGTTTCCGAAGCTCAATTGGCCAAGTCCGTTTGAGGCGACGTCCAGTGTTTTGATGTAACGGAAGCGTTATTAGCTAGTGAAGCTAATTTTGTTATACCTTATAGTTGTATAATTATATTATAGCTTATTAGTTATTAGCTACTGAAGCTAATTTTGTTATACCTTATAGTTGTATAATTATACTAGGGGGCTCCGCCCCCTGCTCGCTTCGCTCGCCAACCCCCGCTCGCTTCGCTCGCAAAATTGAAAGGAATTTCTTTTGTTGTCCGGTTTAACAAATTAAAACTGCTCGCTTCGCTCGCCAACCCCCAGCTCGCTGCGCTCGCAAAATTAAAAAGAACATCTTTAGTAGTCCGTTTTAACAAATTTATATAACACTAGGGGGCTCCGCCCCCTGCTCGCTTCGCTCGCAAAATTGAAAGGAATTTCTTTTGTTGTCCGGTTTAACAAATTAAAACTGCTCGCTTCGCTCGCCAACCCCCAGCTCGCTGCGCTCGCAAAATTAAAAAGAACATCTGTAGTAGTCCGTTTTAACAAATTTATATAACACTAGGGGGCTCCGTCCCCTGGCTCGCTTCGCTCGCCAACCCCCGCTCGCTTCGCTCGCAATACAGAAAAGAAGGTCTTTTGTTGTCAGGTTTAAAAAATGTATTTTTTTAAATAAAATTTAGTCAAATAAAAAAATGTATATACTTATATTTAAAAGTTTTCCTCACTTCCACACCACCACAGAGGTAAAGGATTTGGCGCATTTTTTTATAACGTGGTATCCCCAATAGGTATAATCCACTTACATCCATACAATGGAAGTCCACGTAGATTCTGATTGTTCAGAAACTCGATAGTATAATGGACAGCATTGTTATTAACAATGACTAAGTCCAGTGTTATTGTTGTTGGTTAAGATGTCCAATCTAATGGCTTTTCAAAAATAGTTTAATATATTTTTTTATATAAGCTCTTCTCAAAAAGTTACAAATTTTTGCAACTATGGAGGGATTTTATCTTCAAAAAGTAGATAGATAAACTACATCCGATGTAGGCCTTTGGTTACTGTAATACTTCCCTATAAACAACATTTTTTGTTTTGCCATCTGGGGTCAAAATAAATAAGTTGCTAGCAGAACTAACTCTTGAGCAGGCCACATATAATTGACCATGAGAGAAACAATCATCTCTTAGGTCTAGTCCAGCCAGCTTTAATGTCTGCCCCTGTGACTTATTTATTGTTATAGCGAAACAAACTTTTACAGGAAATTGTAGTCTCTTAAACTCAAAGGGCTGGTTATTCGTTATAAGAGGTATTCTTGGTATGTGTACGGTTTCCCCTTTGGCGCAACCAGTAAAAACAATGGCTTCAATTAAATATTTATGTAGAGCTTTTATTTGCAATCTTGTTCCGTTGCATAGTTTTGGCGGTTTTAAGTTTCGCATCAACATTATTGGTGCACCGATTTTTAAAGAAAGACTATGCAATGGAAATCCTGGTGGATTTTGCTTGTTGAGAAACTCGACTGGATAATGAACAGCATCGTCAACATTAATGACTGAGTCAATAGATTTGTATGTCATTTCTTGACCATCAAATGATTTTAAAAGTAAATCATTTATTAAAACGGCTCTATCATTTCTTGCAGTTAATATGGCTCGCTCAGATAACCAATCTAATGATTTCTCAGAAATATGCAAAATATCAAGATATATTTTTGCAATGAGATCTTCAAGAGAGGGTACAACAGTTGCCAAACATGATGGTATGGTCACTTTGTCATCAACTGTTTTAAATTTACCATCTCCAATTCTAAGTAAAGATTTCGCAAAAAAATTAGCACTTGTATCACCTTTTAAGTGCACTCGCATATTTTTCGTAAGCGCTAGTTTCTTAATAGTGGGCCACAAAACTGAGGATTTTAGGCACGATTTTATCTCATCGGCTCTTGTTCCACGAGGCACAACTGGAAGCGTTTGTCGAAAGTCCCCAGCTAAGAGAACTGTGATGCCTCCCATTAAAAGGTTTTTATCCCGGAGGTCTTGTAAAGTTCTATTTAGTGCCTCAAAGCCACCTTTATGAGCCATAGTACACTCATCCCAAACAATTAGCTTACAATCTTTTAAGACCATAGCCGTATTGGATTGCTTAGAAATTTTGCAATGCGGGACCTCTTCACGCATTATATCAAATGGAAGCTTAAATGCGGAGTGCGCTGTCCGACCTCCAGTTAGCAATGTTGCAGCAATACCAGATGACGCAGCAGCTATGGCAATATTCTTATTTTGTCGAACTTTTGCCAACAATAAATTTAATATAAATGTTTTGCCTGTACCCCCAGGAGCATCCAAAAAAAATATTTCTCCATTTTCAGCTTCAACGCTGATCAATATTTTTTTATATACCTCAGCTTGTTCATCAGTTAATGAATTTTCGTTATTACTAACAATAATTTCATTGTGTTCATAACTTATTTCTCTGAGATTTTCCATATTATTTATGGATTCTTCAGATCTGTTTGGGGCAGGCAAACCATACTTTGTTAAGCAATCGCCTCCTATTGATAATACTATATTTTCAACTCGAATCAGACACTTATTATAAATTCTATCAATAACTGCAGAATTTATATTAGGGTCTCCTGTTAATTTTATTTCGTGTAAAATATCTTCGGAGAGACTTTCCTTGTACCTCTCCCACAGAGACCCTGCATCAGATATTTGACAAAATACTAATAGTATTGCAAAAATTTCTCGAAGTTTATTTGGGTGTTGGCAGAGAGCAGCTTCGGCCATGGTAAAGTCCCAGTGCTTATCATCTTCAAGTAAACCTAAGGCCTTGCATGCTAATTGAAAAGTGTCATAGGTGACACCGTTTACTGTTTTTAAGTCAATGAATGAGGTTGGACCTCGTACCTCATGGAGTAAAAGCCTCAAGTAAAAGCATTCACTATTGTTGGGGTGTATAGTGTACACTCGACCCAAAGTGCTATCCATTTTGACTCCAGGAAAATTAGGGACATCTGACCCACGCTTCCTTCGTTGGAACTTATTATTAGTCCATATGTAGTAGGACGGCACTTCAATATACAAAAGTGTTTTTGCAAAGGGATCAACCTTGCAAAGTTCAAAAAAACCCGTTAATGTCGTTTTAGACGGATTGTTGATCTTTTCAGCAAATTCATTGCGTTTATTTGGGTTAAAGGTTACACGCTGGCCATTCTCCAAGTGTACACTTAATTGAAAGATAGCCGGAAACCGTTCATGTATGGGAAATGCTAGAATTCTCCATACTGCTTCTGAACTGCTTATATATCGACCACTCTCATAAATTTAACTTCATCTTTTTTATCTTCGAGAGTTATGAAGCTTGGTCACTGCCCTTATTTACTATTTGCAAACATATTTAATGCTCTTTACAGAGCTGCAGTACTCTACATTTATTGTGCTTCAAATGTTCGTAGCAGCACACTATTGCAAGGTACAAACCAGCGATTATCAATAATGTTTCCGTTAACATTAGCAGTAAGGCCTTTATCATTTGGGGCTCTTTGTCGATATTGAGGATGGTGGGGATATTTTTTAATGCTTTTCCTTGACTCATACATGGAGAACTTGGGTTCATATTACCGCAAGGTCCATGAATATTATATATTATATATATTATTAGATTTGACAATATCATATAACAGAGGATCCTGTTTTGGATCTAGAAATTCTGCAGATATAATACCATCAATCTGATCAGGCATAATCTTGTTTTCTAACCATAACAATAAATGAACATTTGGTAGACCTCGTTTGTGCCACTCTATTGTATACATGAAGCATTTCACTTCACCAAACAAAGCGCTTTTGTTTAATAACGACATTAATAACGACATTAACTTTTAAATGGAAGACTCGAGCTATAATATCATGACGATCTTGAGATCTTTGCCCAGGCAATAATGCATTGGTTATATCTTCCCATTTTGGATTACAGGTGAATGTAATAAAGAGATCAGGACGACCATAATTTCGAACATAAGTCATTGCAAGTGTACACTTAATTGAAAGATAGCCGGAAACCGTTCATGCATGGGAAATGCTAGAATTCTCCATACTGCTTCTGAACTGCTTATATATCGACCACTCTCATAAAGTTTAAATTCATCTTTTTTATCTTCGAGAGTATATGAAGCTTGGTCACTGCCCTTATTTACATATTTGCAAACATATTTAATGCTCTTTACAGAGCTGCAGTACTCTACATTTATGTGTGCTTCAAATGTTCGTAACAGCACACTATTGTAAGGTACAACCCAGCGATTATCAATAATGTTTCCTTTAACATTAGCAGTAAGGCCTTTATCATTGGGGGCTCTTCGTCGATATTGAGGATAACCATCATTTCCCGTTATACTGTCTTTACAGAACTGTCGGGGATATTTTTTTTTTTTATTATTATGGCAAATAAGAAAGCGAACATCTAAAAGACATAATCCGCAGTTATGTATGACATGACAAAGAGAACAAATGACTAAGGACGCAATTTGAGAGTCTTGTATGAGCGTGTAGGGAGATGATCAATGAAAATGCGGTTAAGTCTTCTTCTGGTAGAGTGTCTTGATATGAGTTTTCTTGCGAGAGGGTTGCTATGAAATGAAAGTTTATGGGAGTGTTTCATGGCGAGTTCGTTGATGGTATCCATAACAGTATTGATATGGAGGTCTCTTCTGATAAATGAGGTCCTGACCAAGGGTGGGTTACCAACCATTTCCCTCATAATCCGGTTCAATTTAAATTGCAAGGAGTGAATGTGCGAGTCGGCAGCAATACCCCAAATGGCCACTCCATAAGTCCAAATGGGCGTGAGGAAAGCCTTGAATAAAAGTACTTTGGAGGAAAGTGGGAGTTTAGACGAAGAATTTAGAAGCCAGCGTAACTTTTTGTATCTATTTTGGATAGAGTTTCTTAATGTCTTAATATGGGGTTTGAAGGTTAGTGATTTGTCCAGTGTAAGTCCGAGGTACTTGTGAGAAGTAGATATAGGAAGAACTGTTCCGTTAATTTTGATCGGAGGACTTAATCTTCTGTTTTTGGTAAAGTTTACTTGTGTAGATGTAGTAGCGCTTGTAACAGCGAAAGTTAAACTAACCGCGTAAAAGTATGCAACGATTTTTTTTTAAAAAGCTGGATTTAGTTTAAGTAGTAGGTCGCAATTAAGTAGTAGCTGTATTGGTGTTGCCTTACTCTTGGCGCCAACTCCGCCACCTATGGTTCGAAAGACAAACTAATTGCCAAATTATGTGATTAATTTCAAAGCATTCTTGGCAACTGAGCATGAAATTTTGGTTCGCGAACGATATCGTAAGCTTCCCTGCCCAAGTACTCGATTGAGTTTCCTGTCCATTTTGAGGATCCGGTCTCGTTCTTCTCCCTGTAACCATCGAGCCGAACAGACGTTGTCTACACGTACCAAGCTGGAAAAAGCCATAAAACGTGGATAACCTGCATCATCATTTTTCTTGGGGAGCTGGGAAAAGCCACAAGGAAATACAATCCCAAAATTAATCAATTTTTCGGAAGTGAGAAAAAATTAAAGGCATCAATTTTGTCCACTTTTCTTCGCAAAAGTTGAAGTGGGCGGCAGCCCACGAACGAAAACTTAGTTTTCCAGATCCAAAAAAAAAGGGTAACTATGCAAAAATTACATACATTGTTGTTTGTTTTCTATAGTTCTGGTTTTTGTACCAGATCCAGATGTCCCACCAGCACTTGTGCTATCACCGCTCCGTTTTAGGCCGGTTCTCGTACAGCCTAAGAGCATAGAGAACGCTATTTGGATTCACCCCATACTGACAGTACAGTGAGCTACCTCTTCGAATCCGCACGCGCGTGCCGATCGAGGCCGCCATCGGGTCATAAGGCTCCGCCAGATCTTCCCAGAGAGGTGTCGCAGGTGCTTCCGAGCTAAGTGCTCCAACAAATCGAGTGCCATAAATCTTTCAAATTTAAATTCATCAAATCTTTCTTTAGGATTAATCAAGAAAAATTTTTTTTAATTAATTAGAAAAGTGAACGAAAAGTGAAGAAAATTTAAATAATAGTAATTTAATAAGCGGAAATAAGAGTAATATAAAAAAGAAAAAAAAAGGTCATTCTTGGCAAATTATATTTTTTTTTGAAGTGAGACGGTTTGGTTGTTAAGGTGAAGTGAAAAAAAAAAGAAAAAAACCAAGAAAAATATTAAGAAAACATACAAGCACAACTAATGCTCAAAAACCAAAAAAAAAAAAAAAAAAAAAGAATAAAATGCAAATGAAAATCTACAAACTAATTTAATCCCACTAACAACCATAACCCAAAAACAAATTCAACACCTGTCACCACTGGAGAAAGATCTTTCGCCGATGGAAAAAAAAAAAAAAACCTGTGAGTAACATTATTATTTGATTCTATTTTTATTTGCAATTTTTTTTGATTTGGACATCATTTGTGCTATTTTTATTTTGCTCGCGATCTTTCTTTTTCTTGTATTTGATTGTTCGAGACTTTCGGCTCGTCTACATTTTGCTTTCAATTCGCGATCGGTATTCAAAGAATAAAACCAAAAAAAAGAAAAAAAAACTTACACCACCGTAACCAAACTAGAAAAAAAAAAGAATAAGAGAATTGATAAGATCAAAAAAAAAATATATAACTGTTGAGCGCATATCCAATTGCGGTCAGCTGTTGCTGGCATATGCCTGACCTAGGCTAACGTATTGCTAGGCCACAGTAGTGGCACGAATAAAGTGCCCACCTTGAAAAAGGGTAGTACTAAGTTCTATTAATAGTTTCAGAAATAATATAGTGGTAGAAATAAAACAATTGTCAGAATGTAAATTAAAAAAAAAAAGAAAAAAAAAATGAATTGAACATAATTAGAGGCGTTAATCAAAAATAAAACTTAATGCTGAAAAATTTGTATTAAATTAAAAATATAATAGACGATAACTTAGCGAAATTAAGAGCGAAAACAAAGAAAGAAACGGCACTGAAGCCAATACTTATAAATTATGTCATTATTATCTCCCAACTTAAACTAAATAAAAGATTGTTATAATGTATTGCACTTAAATTGTTTATAAATATCCGAAGTGATGCTACGCGGAAGTGAGGTTGATGGTGGTTAGAATCTAATTGGATTGCAGGGATCGCCGAATAATCTGTTTATTTGCACCCAGGCGATCATGGAAGGGCGGGGAAATCGACCACTGGACATCATCTCAGTGTGTCCACCAATCCAATTTAGGTATCTGTGAGTCCTAGTATTGTTTTCTCTTTTCTTCTTTCTTTTACTGTTCTCTTACCCTTTTGAAACCCCTAATTTGGTTGAACGGCTTTCTGTTTTAAAAATAGCACGCGATAATAGTAAAAATTAATAAAGACTTAAGAGCAAGAAACTTTTCGGTTAATTTGGAACCCCCCAGCCGACGAGAAATAGCCGGAATCCAGCGCGTGCTCCGGAAAATCTTCACCAATATCAGCTCACTTGTCTCATGGACAATGTCTTCGTGACATGCTACAGATTAATTATTAATTAATTTTTATTATTTGGCGCCCGAACGTGTGGGGCCCTATCCGGCAAGCCCCAAAGAAAAATAATATATCTTTTCTCGATTTCTAGTCATTAACACCTGACTTATTCAACCAAACGTGGACTCTTTAATCTCTGTCTTTCTCTTATAATTCCCTTGTCCTAGGATTTGTTTTAAAAGGTCGTGGATTCTATAAAAAGCTTCAAAATAGCTTGTATTGCCTGCCTTTAGAAGAAAACAAATACTTTATGATGAATAGTTCTGATTAGCTGGATATGTTCTATCTGCAATAGATTTAACGCCGAAATCATTCTACGACTATTGTCATCTTATCCTTTTTACTCTGTTGTAAGAGGTTTTGCTGGAAGCGAGATCATCGCGTTGTTGTTGTTGTTGTTGCTGTTGTTGGCCAATTTGCTGCCCGAGATTTGGCTGCTGTTGCTGCTCCTGTACCTACTGCTCAGATCGTAGCTTCTCCTGAAACTGACTTAAATGGCGGCTGGCTGGTCCAGATACAGCTTGCGATGAAGACTTTATGCCGTTGCCAGATTTGGCAATCTGACTGTAAGTCGGCTGCTTTGGCTTACTCTTGCTGTTATTTTGGTTGTTGTTGTTGTTGTTATTGTTGCCCCTAACGGGCGTATAATGCTGCTGAATTTGCTTCTGCTTCTGTTGTTTTTGCTGCTGCTGCTGCTTTTTAGCTGTTTCCTGCTGTTGATGAATTTGCTGCTGCTTCTGCTTCTGCTGCTGCTTCGGCGTATTTGGCTGCTGTTGCTGGCTTCGCTGGCTTCGCTGTCGTTGACGTGGAAAAATTTTACTTAATGAAAAGCCATTCTCCAAAATGTTTGCCATTTCGGCTCTGGCCTTGTTTGCAGATAATTTAGCTTGCTCCTCCTTGAATATTCGGCATCCTTTGTAGCTAGCTATGTGTGCGCCCTGGCAATTGTAACGGCCGTTGAGCGCGCGTTTTGAATTTGAACGAAACTTTGCTCATAGCAGCCAGCTTTTGTTTATCGCTATCAGCTGCGACCTCATTCTGTCGCTGCGATAGAAGCGCTTGCGCGCACGCTGGCAGCGCAGCTAACTTCATTTCATATTTCTTTGGCTAAAAGCTCTGCTCGCCTATAAAAAGGCCAGTGCATTTCCGCTTAACCCTCTTTGAAAATGTTCGTGGACAGTGCATCTTGCACATGTATAAATTTTAATAGAAAATTTTTTTTTATCACCACGAGGCAATTAAATGCCAATAATTATTTTTCATCGCGAGCAGCGCTGTAAAGCAACTAAAGGTATGTCGAAATGGAGGAAATATTGAAAACCGAATTTGTTCTGACCGAACCATTTTTCCTTTAGAAATTTTGAGGAGATCTCCACTGGTGAGCCGGCTCCAACTTTCTTCAAAAGGCCAGCCGAAGGCAGTCGGCAAAAGTGCCAGTTGTCGAGACGGCCCAGTGTTTCGTTTATTGAGCCCCAATTACGGCAAACTGCCCACTGGAAAAAATTCCCCATTGAGGTCGAAGATCAGGTCATTCTCTTCACTCCGCCGCCAAGAGCGAGCAAGAGGAACCTCATCTTGTTGGATAACCTCAACTTGTCCCTGAACGCACCGGCAAACGGAATCTGCCGGCAGGTGGAATTATTTTTTTCTGCTGATCCACTGGAGGCGAGTTACATGTGCCAGGCTGAAAAACTTAGTGCAGTGCAGTATATAAGTGCTCAGTGCACATCCCCCAAAATCTGTTAAAATTTGCAGATCAGAAAATTATGAAAAAGAATTAGAATAATTAAAAGAAAGCAAAAGTGTGTGCATGGAAAAAAAAAAACAATTTTTTAAAAAAATTCCCTTGCTAAATTTTTTTATAATTTTTTTAATCATTGTATCGGCAATAGTGTTGTGACTAACAAAAAGAAAAAAAAACTTTACAAAACAAAAATAAAATAAACGAAACTATAGTTCGTAAAAAAAATTCTTATATCTACCCTGCAAAGAAAAATAACTTGTGCACAAAACCTATAAACGTGAATTAATATTAACATTTCTAAGAAAAACCAAAAAAAAAAAGCAGCAAAAACACCCCGCTGAAAGGCCTTTCATCGCTGGAAAATTGCATGTAAGTTGTCCATACATTCGCTTTTATATTTTGCTGCACGATTTATTAAGCGCAGCTTTGGTGCCTCGTCTATTTAAAATCCTTTAATATTATTTCAATTTAAATGAAGTTTGTTCCTTTTATTTGCTGATGCTAATGATCTTTTTTTTTTATTATATTATATATCTTATATTATATACTATTATAATAGTTCATAAACAATTCCAATAATTTTTTTGGAAATTTAATTAAATCATACGATCACCAAAACTGTGGCTTTAAATCATTCGAAAAGAACATTAAAGCCAAAGAAATATAACATATACAGATCTTAACAAAACAAGAGTTAAAATAGATCGGCCGCTTAAAGCACCGTTTGATACAGCTAACCCGAATCAGGTGGTCCATATTGCACTCTATTCCGATACAGTGACTCAAAGAAGATAACAAAATAAAACCAAAAATCTATTTACCCCTTAAAAGTTTTAAAAAATAAACATAAACTAAAATTTGAATGCTACTTAAATTAATTGAAAAAAATCCATGCCACACACACACAAGGCTAAAATATAATTTTTTTAATATTAATTTTTATAGGCAACTTGCTTTCTAAATTTTTGTAATCAATTAAGTGAAACAATTTTAAGAACATTTTTTAAAATTGTTAAATCCCTGGACTTAACCTTAGAATTTAAAGTGATAGCTGTACTATTTCTAGTATATTTTTGATCTTCGCAAAGTGAGTGCACCCTTTTGGCACCGAGTGTCACTTACTGTTTCACTATCACGAAAAAGCATCGATAAGGAGACAAAAGAAAAATAAAAAGTTCTGTCTACCAGATCTAAGATATAACTGTTTGTTATTGGCTGCTGCGTTTTGTTAGGCTACTAGAGCCGATGAGGAAAATAAAAATTATCAATTCTCCAAAAAATGGACACAAACAATTCACGGAAACATTGATGAAAAAAAAAAAAGGTGAAGATGATAGGTCGGTAAATTTTTTTGGGGGGGAAAGTGGGCTGTTTTTATTTTTTTCTTTACAATTGTCCGGGTCCAGGGTTTTTGGGAGGGGTGGACCCGGGCGGGGGGGGGGGTTTTTTGTTGCTACACTGAGAGAAATTGTCGGCCACGAAATAAAACTTAACTGAAATCACGACTTAGAAATGAAAACATGAAATCCCATTAAAATTCATTATGCTAAATTTTTTCTAATTATGTTTTTTTGATAATATGCCTTGAAATAAAAAGTGTTGAAAATTATAATAAGTAACTTTGTACACAAAAATCAAAGAAATGAATTTTTTATATTATCTTATAAGTTCTTGAATAATTATAATGTTTGAAATGAATTGCTAGTTTTTTTTATTTTTCTTCCTGGTGACCTGGTAGCGTAATTATTTAGACGATGTCGTTTTTGGGGATCTGTAAAAATATTTACAATTAAAGATCTAGGTTGGGTGGGTTATGACGCGAGTGCCAATTGTCATCTAAGGCCTCGCCAACAATGTATATTAAAATCTTTTATGGAAGCTTTCCCCCTGTTTTGCGATTTAGTTGTTGGCTAATTTTTTTAGTTTGATTATTTTTGGAGTAAAGCTCCTTTGTAGTTTCTGTAGGGATCTTAAAAAATTTAAAATTGTGTATGCATGATCGACTGCTTGGCAACGAACCCCCCCACCCGGAAGAGCTACGGAACAAGAGGATCCCGCCGGCCAGGCAAATCGATCTCGAGCAGATGCAGCTAAAATTATTTTCAATTTGAAAATAATTTCTGGTCACCAAACGCTGCTATTGCTTCTACCCCAGCAATGCGGTTACATAATTTTTGGCGCCCGAACCGTGGGGCATGCGATGGATTTATTTGGATTATTAAAGTCGTATATATGTGCAGTAAGTCGCGCACGCTGATGTTGATTGGACTAGCTTTGTTGATCTTCCGCATGCGCAGATGGAACATATTTTATAAATTTTGTTAATCAAGTCTACGATGCTCAGGATTTTCAAATAAGATTCTGAGACCGAGAAACTGTAGTTAATTTATATTTATGGGTCCAAATATATATGAGAATATATAGCAAAAACACCTGCTATACCATCGTACCCCAACATATGCTCGTTTGCCTTCGTAAAGACTTGGAAAACTGTCATGTGAATATAATTATTTTTATAGATACTTTTTCAATCAATTGCAGAATACTGAGTATTTGAGATACATTCCATAGAGTGTTTCTATCAGATACCAGTACTGATTGCTTTGAATATTGATATCGTTTGGATAAAAATATTGACTGGCAGGGAAACCAAGATCTTTACATGTGGGAAAATTTTTTTGTTTTGGGTGAATTTGGATGAGTGATTAACAGTGTTGCCTGGAACTTAGAAATATGCAGACTTAGCATATCTTTGCCGAACACGGTTTATTAACTTAGACAGGTTTAATTAGGACAAATTAATTCCCATTTTAGTTTCAATAGACCGGAAAAATTTATCTGCTTTCATTTAAGGTATTTTTATTACATTGAGAACTTCTATTTAGTTATGCTACCAGAGTTGTCACAAATCAGGAAGAATTAAAATACATTTTATTATGCCATTAACACATACTCCTCCAGGATCACAGTTATCTGTGGAAGATGCTACAAGCCTTTGTGGTATATGTAGCCAGATTATGAATAATACACAATCATGCTATTGCACACCATGTGAGCATGTATTTCACAAGCTTTGTTTAGAAAATTGGCTAGAAAGTCATGCCAAGTGTTTCAGTTGCAGCCATGTTCTTGATCGATCTTTACTAAAGATAGTTGTTGGTAATTGTTCCCCAAAATCAAAACAGCCTGCAGCCAGACGCATGTCTCCCGCTACCAGAGCTGTAACGCGCCATTTGGCCAAAACGCTGGAACAAAATCAGACAGCCACCGAACCAGCTGATCCACCATTGAATATTAGTGATGTGCCCGCGTCAGGTTTAGATGCTAGCAATAGCACCAATCATGCCGAACAAGCTACAAGACAGTCAACATTTCCTAGGAGAGGAAGAGGCAGAGGAAGACCAACGCGATCCTATAACGCATCTCAGAGTGCAAACATTGATTATTCCGCAATACAAGCGATGATCGAGCAAACCGTCAGTCGCGTGATGTCATCCTTACAGATTCAACCTCAATCTGGATCTAGGGAATCGCCACCCCCAAGTCGAGTATCGCCTGTTAGTTCGTCCTCTTTTGCCCAACGAAAGATCGCAGACACCATGCAAAAGTGGAATCTCCACTTTGATGGGTCTACTGAATGTCTAGGTGTAGAAGAATTTATCTATAGAGTCAAGGCATTAACAGATGAGACTTTAGATAGCGATTTCATTGCTTTGTGTAAGCACTTACATGTTCTGTTTAAAGGAAAAGCCCGAGACTGGTATTGGCGATACCACAAACAAGTTCGCCAACAATATAAGGATTACCGCTCAGAATTTATGAGCAAAGAGATGATTAGATCTCGAAAACAAAAGCCAGGGGAATCGTTTGTATTTTTTTACGACGAAGTTGCTTCCCTTATTGATAAGTTCGCCATCAAAATCGAAGAAGAAGAACTCTTAGAAATTTTGAAAAATAATTTGTTGCCCGAGACTCGACATAAGCTTTTGTATCAGCCAATTCATTCTGTTGGACATCTCCGTAGGTTGGTACAAATGTGTGAAAATTTAGTAGAGGAAATCAGTTGTCGTACTGAAGCTACTAACAAGACTCGTCCCCCTCCTCCTCGTCGACAAATATATGAAGTTGCAGAGACTTGCCAGGAATTAGAGAGCCAAGATTATGAAGAGTCCGAGATAGATATTGCTGCTATTCGTAGTTCGCATGCCAATATAAAATGTTGGAATTGCGAAGAGCAAGGCCATATCTGGGAAAACTGCCTTGCCGATAGGCGTATTTTCTGTTATGGATGCGGTGCTCCGAGTGTATATAAGCCTCAATGTCAAGTTTGCATTCGACGAGCCTCGGAAAACCGTCAGAAGGGTGCATCCAGCAGCAGCCGGGTGCCCCCAAAAGCTTAGAGCAAATTTCCCCTACAATAATTGCTGCGAATGATAACGATAGTATCGTTCGTACTCCGATTGTATCTCAGCCTTTTGATCATAATAGTTTAAAGCCAAATAAAAATAAATTAAGATTTTTACCGTATCCAGAAAGATTAGCAACTTATTTAGAAATTAAAAACAAAATATGGAACGAAACAAAACCTGGATTTTCAAAACGAACGGCTCGACTAAAACAATATTTTGCCAATATCAAACAAAACAATAAACATGTAGTTTCCACTATATTTAGCGATCCTAAGGATATGCGCACTTATGCAGAGGTATCCTTTTTGTCGTACACAGAATTGGGTTTGCTGGACACAGGTGCAAATATTAGCTGCATAGGTTCTACTCTTGCGCAAAAAGATTTCTCTGCGTTGTCTGAATTTAAATCTATTAAATCCTATGCCAGGACAGCAGACGGAAACAGTCAACATGTTATTGGACTGCTAGAAGTACCAGTCAAATACAAATCCGTTATCAAGTCGTTGAAATTGTACATAATCCCCTCCATAAAGCAGAATCTGATTTTAGGCCATGATTTGGCTCCAAATATAATAAGCTGAGCTGGCTCCAAATATAATAAGTTCTGTGGAATGCGAAGGCGAGGATGTGCTAGATAAGAGCCAAGATACTACTGATTACCCTTTGAATAGCCAGCAAATAGCACAACTAAATGTAGTTAAACAGCTTTTTCCGGATGCTTCGCATGGATTAGGTAGAACAGCATTGATTAAGCACCATATCGAAGTAGGAGACTCAAAACCGGTCAAACAAAGATTTTACCCTGTGAGCCCTGCCGTCGAGAAACTGCTGTATGCAGAGATCGATCGCATGTTAGAGTTGGATGTGATTGAGCCATCAGTGAGCGCATGGAGTTCGCCCATGAGATTGGTTGTGAAACCGAATAAAGTGCGCTTGTGCCTAGATGCTCGAAAGCTAAACGATGCCACGATAAAGGATGCTTATCCGCTTCCCAGCATCGAGGGTATCTTTTCCAGATTACCTAAAGCAAACATCATCTCTAAGCTCGATTTAAAAGATGCATATTGGCAAATTGAGCTCTCAGAAGAGTCAAAGCCTCTTACTGCATTTACAGTTCCTGGTAGGCCATTATATCAGTTCAAGGTCATGCCGTTTGGCCTTTGCAATGCGCCATCTACTATGTGCAGATTAATGGATGACATAATCCCACCTGACTTGCGCTATTGTGTCTTTGGCTACCTTGATGACCTTTGTATTGTCTCAGAAGATTTCCCCTCCCACCTGGCTGTATTAGTTCGCCTTGCTGAACAATTTAGAAAGGCCAATTTAACTTTAAATATCAGCAAAAGTCAGTTTTGCGTGACAAGTGTCAATTATCTCGGATACGTCATAGGAAGTGGAGGTATTTATACTGATCCTGCTAAAGTAACCTGCATCCTAAACTGGCCACCACCGAAAAATCTCAAACAAGTGCGAGGTTTCTTGGGTGTTTGTGGTTGGTATCGCAGGTTTATTAGTAACTTTGCCGAATTAACTTGTCCAATAACAGATGTGTTGTCGACGAAAAAAAAGTTTGCTTGGACTCCAGAAGCGCAGACAGCAATGGACAAGCTAAAAACTGTTTTGACGTCATCGCCAGTGCTACAAAATGCGGATTTCGAGAAAAAATTCTTTTTACATTGCGATGCCAGCGATTTCGGCATTGGCGCAGTTTTAGTTCAATTGTCGGATGAGAACGAAGAAAAGCCCATTGCGTTCATGTCCAAAAAACTGAGTCGTGCACAGCGTAACTATAGTGTTACTGAGCGTGAATGTCTTGCAGTTATTTTGGCCATAGAAAAATTTCGATGCTATTTAGAACTTCAAGAGTTCGAGGTGGTAACCGATCATTCCAGCCTTGTATGGCTTATGCGCCAGCAAAATGTATCTGGAAGATTGGCTCGGTGGATTTTCAGATTGCAACAATTTAAATTCACTATCTCACACCGAAAAGGAAAAGAGCATATAGTTCCCGACGCTCTCTCTAGACTACCAGAGAATGAAATTTTAACACTAGAGATGGGTCCCATAATAGATACAAATTCTGATGCCTTTTTGGATGAAACGTATCTACAGTTAAAAGATAAAATTGTTAAGAATCAGCTAAAATTTCCAGACATCAAGATAGTCGACAAGTTTGTTTATGTGCGCACGGAACATTCTTCTGGTGATCCAGCACAAGAAAAATTCGTTTGGAAACTGTGGGTACCAGAGAGTCTAATTGATGACGTTCTCAGGCAAGCCCATGATACTATTTCCTCTTCTCACGCAGGCATACAAAAAACTATTGAGAAAATTCGTCGAACTCTTTTCTGGCCAGGATTAGCTAAAGATGTCAGGGAATATATCCGAAACTGCGACACCTGCAAAGAAAATAAAGCACCAAATTATACCCTTCGTCCTCCAATGGGAAATCATAGTCCAACATGTAGGCCATTTCAACGGCTCTACATTGACTTGTTAGGACCATATCCTAGAAGCAAGAATGGTCATGTGGGCCTGCTAATAGTTCTCGATCATTTCAGCAAGTACCATTGGCTACATCCTTTAAAGAAATTCACATCAGCGGCTGTGCAAAAATTTCTCTTGGAACAAATTTTTCATTCGTTTGGGGTGCCTGAAACTATAGTAAGCGATAATGGAACTCAGTTCAAGGCCCGGGAGTTTAATGCATTTTTAACGGAGCTTGGAATTAAGCATGTTTACACTGCCTTATATTCACCGCAGAGCAATGCAGCCGAGCGAGTGAATCGTTCCTTACTGGCAGCCATTCGGTCATATTTAAAACTTGATCAGACTCTTTGGGATCAACATCTTTCAGGCATTTCATGTTCATTGAGGTCATCATTACACCAATCGTTAGGTTGCTCACCATTTCGAGTCCTTTTTGGACTGGATATGATAACTCATGGCAGCGATTATAAGCTGCTTAAGGAGTTGTCCTTATTAGAAGACCCGATAACTCCTATAGCCCGATCCGATAATCTAGCCTTATTAAGAAAAGACGTGCAGACCAATATTCAGAAAGCCTACGAACGAAACGTTGCTCAATATAATCTTCGTAGCAATCCAGTATCTTTTCGTGAAGGTCAGGAGGTATTTCGACGCAATTTCTCACTGAGCAAATTCTCCCAAAATTATAATGCAAAATTGGCCCCGCAATTTATTAAGTGTCGCGTTCGAAAAAAATTAGGCAATTGTTTTTATACACTTGAGGATATGCAAGGAAAAGAAGTTGGCACCTTCCACGCTAAAGATATTCGAGTCTAATTCCCCCTAATATCCCGTCTAACGGTGGGATATTATCGGGTGGTGTAACGGCCGTTGAGCGAGCGTTTTGAATTTGAACGAAACTTTGCTCATAGCAGCCAGCTTTTGTTTATCGCTATCAGCTGCGACCTCATTCTGTCGCTGCGATAGAAGCGCTTGCGCGCACGCTGGCTAACTTTATTTCATATTTCTTTGGCTAAAAGCTCTGCTCGCCCATAAAAAGGCCAGTGCATTTCCGCTTAACCCTCTTTGAAAATTTTCGTGGACAGTGCATCTTGCACATGTATAAATTTTAATAGAAAATTTTTTTATCACCACGAGGCAATTAATTGCCAATAATTATTTTTCATCGCGAGCAGCGCTGTAAAGCAACTAAAGGTATGTCGAAATGGAGGAAATATTGAAAACCGAATTTGTTCTGACCGAACCATTTTTCCTTTAGAAATTTTGAGGAGATCTCCACTGGTGAGCCGGCTCCAACTTTCTTCAAAAGGCCAGCCGAAGGCAGTCGGCAAAAGTGCCAGTTGTCGAGATGGCCCAGTGTTTCGTTTATTGAGCCCCAATTACGGCAAACTGCCCACTGGAAAAAATTCCCCATTGAGGTCGAAGATCAGGTCATTCTCTTCACTCCGCCGCCAAGAGCGAGCAAGAGGAACCTCATCTTGTTGGATAACCTCAACTTGTCCCTAAACGCACCGGCAAACGGAATCTGCCGGCAGGTGGAATTATTTTTTCTGCTGATCCACTGGAGGCGAGTTACATGTGCCAGGCTGAAAAACTTAGTGCAGTGCAGTATATAAGTGCTCAGTGCACATCCCCCAAAATCTGTTAAAATTTGCAGATCAGAAAATTAAAAAAAAAAAAAATTAAGAAAAAAGAGAATGAAAAAGAATTAGAATAATTAAAAGAAAGCAAAAGTGTGTGCATGGAAAAAAAAAAACAATTTTTTAAAAAAATTCCCTTGCTAAATTTTTTTATAATTTTTTTAATCATTGTATCGGCAATAGTGTTGTGACTAACAAAAAGAAAAAAAAACTTTACAAAACAAAAATAAAATAAACGAAACTATAGTTCGTAAAAAAAATTCTTATATCTACCCTGCAAAGAAAAATAACTTGTGCACAAAACCTAAAGACGTGAATTAATATTAACATTTCTAAGAAAAACCAAAAAAAAAAAGCAGCAAAAACACCCCGCTGAAAGGCCTTTCATCGCTGGAAAATTGCATGTAAGTTGTCCATACATTCGCTTTTATATTTTGCTGCACGATTTATTAAGCGCAGCTTTGGTGCCTCGTCTATTTAAAATCCTTTAATATTATTTCAATTTAAATGAAGTTTGTTCCTTTTATTTGCTGATGCTAATGATCTTTTTTTTTATTATATTATATATCTTATATTATATACTATTATAATAGTTCATAAACAATTCCAATAATTTTTTTGGAAATTTAATTAAATCATACGATCACCAAAACTGTGGCTTTAAATCATTCGAAAAGAACATTAAAGCCAAAGAAATATAACATATACAGATCTTAACAAAACAAGAGTTAAAATAGATCGGCCGCTTAAAGCACCGTTTGATACAGCTAACCCGAATCAGCTGTTCCATATTGCACTCTATTCCGATACAGTGACTCAAAGAAGATAACAAAATAAAACCAAAAATCTATTTACCCCTTAAAAGTTTTAAAAAATAAACATAAACTAAAATTTGAATGCTACTTAAATTAATTGAAAAAAATCCATGCCACACACACACAAGGCTGAAATATAATTTTTTTAATATTAATTTTTATAGGCAACTTGCTTTCTAAATTTTTGTAATCAATTAAGTGAAACAATTTTAAGAACATTTTTTAAAATTGTTAAGTCCCTGGACTTAACCTTAGAATTTAAAGTGATAGCTGTACTATTTCTAGTATATTTTTGATCTTCGCAAAGTGAGTGCACCCTTTTGGCACCGAGTGTCACTTACTGTTTCACTAACACGAAAAAGCATCGATAAGGAGACAAAAGAAAAATAAAAAGTTCTGTCTACCAGATCTAAGATATAACTGTTTGTTATTGGCTGCTGCGTTTTGTTAGGTTGCTACACTGAGAGAAATTGTCGGCCACGAAATAAAACTTAACTGAAATCACGACTTAGAAATGAAAACATGAAATCCCATTAAAATTCATTATGCTAAATTTTTTCTAATTATGTTTTTTTGATAATATGCCTTGAAATAAAAAGTGTTGAAAATTATAATAAGTAACTTTGTACACAAAAATCAAAGAAATGAATTTTTTATATTATCTTATAAGTTCTTGAATAATTATAATGTTTGAAATGAATTGCTAGTTTTTTTTATTTTTCTTCCTGGTGACCTGGTAGCGTAATTATTTAGACGATGTCGTTTTTGGGGATCTGTAAAAATATTTACAATTAAAGATCTAGGTTGGGTGGGTTATGACGCGAGTGCCAATTGTCATCTAAGGCCTCGCCAACAATGTATATTAAAATCTTTTATGGAAGCTTTCCCCCTGTTTTGCGATTTAGTTGTTGGCTAATTTTTTTAGTTTGATTATTTTTGGAGTAAAGCTCCTTTGTAGTTTCTGTAGGGATCTTAAAAAATTTAAAATTGTGTATGCATGATCGACTGCTTGGCAACGAACCCCCCCACCCGGAAGAGCTACGGAACAAGAGGATCCCGCCGGCCAGGCAAATCGATCTCGAGCAGATGCAGCTAAAATTATTTTCAATTTGAAAATAATTTCTGGTCACCAAACGCTGCTATTGCTTCTACCCCAGCAATGCGGT
>JAWNPO010000451.1:0-68036 GCA_035047525.1 Drosophila quinaria
ACGATTTGGTTTGCTTTACCTTATACGAAAAGTAACAAATTGTAATTCTAAAAGCTCGACTAAGCATTTCTCAAAAAAAAAAAACTTTCTATGTGTTTTTTGTGATTTTACCAGGAAATGGAGAAATTATAAATTGCAAATTCCAGTTTCAAACCAACAATAAAAATATTTATTTATTTTCATATTTTTCATCGAGTAACTTATTGATGTAGAATTTATTTTAGATTCTTGTTCGCAGACAAGGACATTCCAAAAACAATCATTATTATAGAACCAAATCCAACATTTTAATTAATTAAATAAGAACTAAAGCAGTATTATTAATAAGTATTTTAATCAGTGTTGTTGAGAAATAATTAAATGTGCAACTGCATTTGTTGTTGTTCAAGTGAATTAAATGGTGTAGATTGCAATTTCAATAAGTGCCCGAGTTGTGGATGCAGTGATGCATCTCTTAAGCCTGCGGGGGATTAAAAATTTTAATTTCTAAATAAACTTTGAGAAGCTTTTCGGTTGGCGTGTCAAGAGCAGCAGCCCCAAAAAATAAGCAGGCTCCCCTTCGTTTCTTGCCTTCCATCGAGTTACCGAAAAACCCTTCAGTTAACTTTTCTTCATGTTGCGCGCAAATGAAGTGCTGCATGAGTGTGAATGCAAGTGTGTGTGGGAAGTGTAAGTGCTGCGTATGAGTGTATTCAAGGATGTATGTATGAATGTATGTGAGAGTGTTTGAGTGTGTGTGACTCTGCAAGTGTTTTTATTAAAACCAAATGACAAACTTTTGCCTCCACTGCAGCAGCCCTGAACCAGAAGTCGAAGTAGAAGCAGAAACACTGGCAAACTGAAAGCTGGGGCCAAAACGAGAGCCAACCAACAACGTCAACAACAGCCAAAAGCTAATTTACACTTTTGTTGTTTCGGTTACTTTATATATGCCACGCCTACCTCCCAGTCCCCGTCCAAATCCATAGCCAGTTCAACCGCCTCTACAACATACAATATATGGCATAATGGAAAAACTATTTTGCCAGTGGAACACAAATGTTGTCAAAAAATTTGTGGATGCTAAAGAACAGTCAACAGCCAAGTGTAAAGTGGTAATAGTCAAATGGGCAAGAGGGGTAAAATGGGAGAAGGCAGAAGCGTGTATAACAGAAATGGCGAAAAACAAATCAAATGTGTGAACTTTAACACTATTTACCGCCAAAGAGTATGCACGGAAAAAGTTTATTCATTTAGTTGAACGAGCGCAGACGGCAGCAGCCAACGCTGCTTGCCACACACCCACACAAACACACACACACATGCCACCATGCCACCTTGCCCCATATCGCATATGCCCCCATGAGGCAGGCAGCAGGTATGGCAAGTGCATTTCGAGTTCATTTGCGTACAAGTGCCATACAAGTGGGTTCAATTTAAATTACTTACAATATGGCATGTAAGCTCATTAGAATGACAGCACAGATACAGAGATACACAGATACAAAAACTGAGATACATACTGTATCTATGTCTCGGTTAACTGCAACGAGCATGGGATGCAAGAGGCGTTTAAATAGGAATCCATGGCAAATGAGGCACGATATTAATCAATGATTTAAAAACAAAAGGGAATGGGGCTAGAGAGAACTGAATGTTGTTTATGTCTGCGTAAATAATGGTTGAAATACGACATGCACATACTTGTGTGCATGCTCTTAATGAGCTACCGAGTGAGGATTTAAGAAATGCTTACATGCATACGATAATATCACGAGTAAATAAGTACATAAGTTATGTATGTAAATTTTAAGGAAATTATCAATTTATTTAAGAGATGAACTCATTTACTATAGTATTGCTCAAATTACCAGGGGTAACTTCCAGTAATTATCAAAAAAACATATTTTCTCTTTTAATTGATTTGTCATATTTTATTTTAATAGGTGTAAAAGTAAGAATTTCAGTGTAAAAATGTATTAAAATGCTGCAAAATTTAGAAATATGTATAAGTCAGCAAATATTTGCAATATTTTTTACACTTCACATTTTTCTTCATTTTTGTAAGCATATTAAAAATTTTTCCACAATTTTGATCATTCTTAAAAGTTGTTATATTATTTTTAACATTTTCTAAAGTACCCAAAATTTCAAAATTCAACTTTCCCAAAACTGTATTTATCGAAGCTAGTCAAATTAAGTTTAGATTATAATTATTAAATACGAAAGGTAACATCTTAATTACTTTGAATTTTTTTTCAATGCTAATTAAATGTGAGATTAATTTTTTTTAGTAAGGAAAAAATAAAACATTTTTTTTATTAAAACATGTGAAATAATAAAAATGATTAACTTAAATAGTTTATGTGTTATACCCATTCAATAGTTAAATTTGAGACTAATGCTTTCTCTAAATACCTGTATGCATAAAATACCCATTAAGAAAACTAGCAGCCAGAAACTTATAAGCTCAAAGTTACAAGTAAGAAGATACTTGCAAAAGACAACTCATGCATGTTATGTGTTCTTTATTGTGATGTCACTAGAACGCTTTTCACTCTTTTCTCTGTATTCAGTCAACGCCATGACAAAGTCATTATAGCCCAGTGCTTCCCCCATCCCATTTCCCCTGCCTGGAACCATAATTTGCGGCAGTGAGTATCTCGATGGCTGCCTGTTAACCGGAGACAACGAGGCAGAGTCAGTGCATCCGGTTGCTGCATCAGTTTCCTTGCACTCATCTACTCGGTGTTCTCCCTCCCTCTGTCTCCCTTTGGCACTCATTCTTTCTCTCGGTTTTGTTGCTTGCAGCGGCCGCATGGTTGACACCATGTCACCGGGGTACAATTCATGTGCGTATTGGTGGAGGAGCTGGAGGTGGTTGAGGTGGAGCTGTGGCACTTGCCACCCGCATGGTGTAAAAAAGGGAAAGCGCTCTGTAAAGAGCCCGCGAGCTAAGCGGGTCGTGTAAGCCCCCTTGCATCCCCTTGCCACCTCTGCTGCTGCTGCAGGGGATTGAGAATCGCGTAATAAAAACTAGAAAATCTGTGGCCAGTCAATGCGGGAAGAGCAAGCGAACTGAGCGGTCAACTCGTTCTCAGTTTCGATGGAGGTTAAGAGGACCATGAAGTTGGGTGGAGGCAAAAGTGGTGGCCAGGGGAGGGAAGCGAGTGGAAAGTTCAGCTTGAGCGGGTTAATTGTTTTTTGCTGACTGTCGACTGTCGACTTAAAACAATGAAAAACGAAACGGAATAAAAAACCTTGCAGAGCTTTGAATAACTTTAAGCAGCGGCTAACGCCTCCGGGCGCTGGCCACAAAATATTGGCTTAACGTGCTGGGCGTTATATAGATATATAAAGTATTTTTCAGGGGTTGGCATGTAAAGCAGCCCCCTGCTTCTCACCACATTCCTGCACTAGTCCTGGCCAAGTGTGGCAACAGCTAAGCGACAATATGCGGTGGCTAAGACTAAGCTCCGAACAGGAGCTGTATTTGGTATAAGCAAAGCAAAGAAGAGAGCAGCACGTGAACTGACGCAGCCGTCGGCGTCCGAGTTCATTTGCAGTTTTTCGCCGGTGCCCTACACAAAAGTTTCAATTTGAGGCAGTCACGAACATGCAGGTGATTCGTTCAAGTGCACAGGTGAGAAATTCCGCTCCCCACGAAAGAGAAGCAAAGTTAGAACCAACTTACAAGGTGCAAAACAGAGGTTTTATTGTCAGCCCGTTGAATGGCGTCCAGGTTGATCGTTTAAAGTAAAAGATAAATAAACAATTAACTGAGTAAAAACATTACAAATTCAAATTTGACGTACCACTTAAATGAATTCGGATAAATATAACAAATTTTCCTGAGCTATTAACCAACAAGAATTAAATATTAAATATTTAAAAGTCTTTATTCTTTAAAAACTAGTTAAGTTATATTTTCAGGTACTACTAGTATTTAGCAATTTTATTAGTTCCCTAAATATACAAACTATCTTTTAAGCTTGTGCTTATATGTTACTGAGAAAAAGGTTTTTACTGATTTTATTTATATAATATTAATCAATCAACTTATTGCTATAATAAAGCATGATTCAACTGACTTTTATCTTAGATGTTACTGCAGTTCACCATTTATGACATCATCTTTTCCTATATACTATACATAGATAGTTAAATCCAGCTTCGAAATAGACAACAATTAAATATTTAATATGAAGAAAATAAATTCAAATTATATTTTACTTTCTCACATTGTGTTCTCCTTATTAGAAGCAATTTATGAAATTATGTTCTCTGCTTCAGCCAGAACTTTTTAGAATTATTCTCTGAGAAAAGGATAAAGATGCAGTAATCAGCTTTACCTACCAATTTTTGTTATTCCGAAATGATTTTAAAAAAGTTTTATAAATAATAAATAAATATATAAATATAAAAAATTAGTTTGAGAATCAACAATATAATTATACAATATAGATTATATATACGATTTAGTTTAATTCAGAAACTATACTCTGAATTTCGAAGAGCGGTTTCGTCTAGTCGGTTAAGTCGCATTATCTTTGGTTGCTTTCAGTGGCCGTTGCTTTCGTATTCGTATACCCGGAGCGCATGTATTTCCTATAAATTTTTTACAATTTTATGCAATTGTATAGTTTGCAAAAGTTTGCTGCAGCTATTTTTCGGTGTTGCCGTTGTGGCATTGTTTTCTTACAACAACAACAGGCAAAATAATGCAGCAGTTCGACCCGCCACGCACACCTACAGCTCTGGCAACTCCTGAACCGCAACGAGCCGAACAAATGAACTCGAATGTCCTTTTATATGCGTTCAGTGTTTATTGTGCCATTTCCTACGCTCTATCCTAAACAGCACTAGGAACTTGGCCAAAATGTCGTCTTTGTTGTGGTTGTTGTTGTTGTTGCTTCTGCTGCCGGTGTTTTTGTTGCTTTCCGTGTTGCAGTTGGCTGAAAACTAAAAACGTCTTCGAGTCCCCGCTGAGCTCGTGCTGCCATCGATCCCCGTAAAAAGCACTTGGATTAAAGTTTACATAATTCATTGCCATAGGCTTGGTACAAACTTCTTTAAAGTGACTCAGAAAAACAGACGACACAGCTGAATGCTATAAAATTCAGAATGGCTGACACAAGCAATATGATGCAAAGAAGAAACTTGCAATTGGAAATATTAGAAAATAAAAAAAATCTCTTCACGAGGTAAAAGTCTAGTGACGAACACATTTTCATGACCCAAAATTTCTGATATCCAATTTTGTGTATTAAGTTTTATATATAATTTATTTACAAATACAATTTTTAACACTCGGCATATTGCGCTAAATTCGTACCTAACCTGACAAAAATTTTATTTTAAAATAATTTATTTGTAAAACTTATCCGTCATAAAAAATGTTGTACCATTTTATATTTATTTTATATGTATTTTGTTCCAGTGCGCGACTCGTTTCGCCGATGTTGGTGGTAAACATCTGTAACTTTTAAACTAGGTTAGATATCGGGTTGAAACTTCTCAATACTTCAGAGCATTTTTTGAAAGAAAAATAAGAGTGGGCGTGGCACTAAAAAGAGCGTAAATTACCGGTCAAACGCAAATTAATGCCATTTTTTGTAATTTTATTTATTAACATTTTTTTTTAAATTTAAAAAAAAATTTTAAAAATAAAATTTGTATTTTATTTTTTCATTTTTAAAAATTTTTGAATATTCTGGAAAAAATGTTAAGTGAAACAAAATATTTTTTATGCACACGCTTAGGTATCCAAGCGTGTTTAAAATGGCAAAAGAATACTTAAAGATTCCCAGAGTTTCTTGGGCAAACCTTCTTAGAGACACACAGGGGTGACACAGAAATCGCAAGTGAAATAGAATTCCTCAGAAAGCAATTCCGCACGGAAAATTCCGAGGTGCCACAGAGCTTCGAGAGATTTAATTTTTTTTAGCATTTTCACCAACCTTTTCGAACTAGGCTGCTAAGGGTTGACACCTTTTCAGATTAAATTACCCAAAGGTTTGATTAGCAACTTTTTCAAGTTAATCATTGCAGAACATTAAACTTTTAATTTTTTCTTTATTTAATTAATATAATTTAATTTATTTATGTAATAATTGATTTTGTTTAGCTGAAAAAAATTTAAAAAGTAATTGGCGCGACAAAATAAAAGTTACTCGACAGCTCTAACAATTGTCTGCCATTAGTCTGGCAACTTTTCGTGAAAAATGTTTTCACAAATTGCACAATAAGTTTAAGTTTTTTTTTAGATAAAACTTGATTCACCTCAAAAGAGCTATTTTTTTACTGCTTAATTTAAAGAAAACAGAAGTGGTTCCATATATATTTTTGAAACATCTTACTTCGAATTTTGACTAAAAAATGTGGCATCGCTTACCCTGACTTCGAAAATCTAAATCGGACTAGGTGGCACCATCGGACGAAAACGGACTTAGCGCTAGTTCTTTCCGCACAAAATTATTCTGCGAATTGACCTGTGGCACCGCGAAATGAAATTCAAGCGAAAGCGATTTCTGTGGCATCCCTGATAGATTATTTTTTTGGATAGGAAAAATTAAAATTAGATTTTGGAAAATATGAGATATTAAATGTACATAAGTGGATAAAGTCAAAAGAGTTACATGTGGTGAGTCAGTTATAAATTTGTACAGCACTCATAATCTTATCACTGCGGACGGTAGTCCACGCTAGTGACGAATGCAGCACGAAGGGTGAGTCGTAATAACGCCGATAATTCCTTGAGAGTCCCAATCCGAATATTCAATCAAAATATATGAATATTTAAAATGATTAAAAATGATTCTTTGTTTGTATTTTTTTCCTACTATAAATTTAACAATATACCCCATTACTTATTTATTAAGTAACAGGTAAAAAATCTTTGAGCTTATGAGACTTAAACATACTTTAATCGGTAGACTTTAACGTCGTACAGAGCCTTTTCTATTATTATTTAAACAGAAGATAGAGAGACAATAATAGAAATAAAAATTGAATTTTAAACTTAATATATTCCATTTAAGACAAAAACAGGCGCTAATACGAAATTATTAAAAATTCGAGTTCAAGCAGGGAGAAATTCATTAAATTGGAGTGATTCCTTAAGTTTAGACCGTATAGCCTCAAGATATTTTTCAAATCTCTACAATTTAGGAAACAGTAGGGATTCTGCAACTTTTATCAAACCAACTTGATTCCATTGTTAATTACATAAAGTTAAATTTAAACCTGGGTCCTGGCACTCCGTTAGCCCAATACGTACAATCTGCGAGTTCGGATTGTATCTCAATCTCCAAAAAAATTTCATACTGAATCTATGTTTTCGATAAATTTTTCCTATGTCAGCTGTATGATATAGTGGTCTGATGTCAACTAAATTTGATCAGGATGTATGGGACCATCCCATATACATATTCTGTCAGTTAGGTTCAGATTTTTGACTGATCGTTTCTATGGCAGCTATATATTATTGATTTCCAATTTCAAGACCATGCATATTCGTCAGATTGGTTCAGATATCTTAAACAGTTATAAGATATAGTGGTCCGATTCAAATTTAAAACCAAACTTGATCTGAGACCGGTATCCAGAAACCTACACCCCAAATTTGAAATCTTTAGTCTCTGAGATCGACGCGTTCAAAAAGACGTATTATATCTAAAGCATTTTAAAGTGATTAAAAGATTTATTAGCCCAAAATTTTCCATTTAATTTTCAAATATATATAGCATTTTATGAAATGGTAGTGAGCTTGAGCAAGGGCATAAAGCAGGTTTATCGTGATTACTTAGAACTGGGAAATAGAGTGGAGTAGGCACTTTATTTCATTTGTAAATTTCACAGCTCAGCTGATGATTTGCAAATGTCCTTCGTAGACATGAGTTTAAGTAAATATTTTATTAACATAAATGAAATTCATTCGAGTTTCTAAGTCAAATACCAAGTTTGAATTTTTGTCGTCATTTTGAGGCGCCTAATTAAATAGAATGGAAAGTTTTAAGCTGCTTTTTGTGAAGAAACTAAAAATTGTAGGAACTACATTTTTAACATAAAAGTGACATAGAATTTCGAGAACGGAGCCAGCACTTGATTTGCAGAAAAGAGAGAAGAGAGAGTATGTGTGTGTGAGAGGCGCCGGATGGAGAGAGAGTGTGTGTATGTGAGAGGCGCCGGAAAACATTGAATTGCATATTTTAATCAATGGAAAATTGCATTGAAAAATATTGTTAACAATAACAGGCAACGGCGGCATTTAAGTGTTCAGGCCAACAACATGTGACGTCGAGTCGTCGTTGACCAGCGACAATTAAAAGTTTTTACTAGCATTCAAATTTTTCAATATAACCGAATGCAATGCCACGGAACGCTGGCCAAACCAGACCGTAACTGACCACTGCCATGAAATATAACAACAACTACAACAACAGCAACAGCGAGAAAAACAATAGTAAGAACAACATCAACAGCATCAGCAGAAATAAAATAGAAACGAAAGCCGCGACATTTCCATGCCCCCAAGGGGGGCATCCAACAAGGAAAACAGCAAAAAAAAAAAAATAGCAGAAAAATAATACATGGTCTGTAGCTGGGGAAAGTGCCAGGCCGCCGGGTACATGCCACAGTGCAACATTTGTCTATAAATGGAAGCCGTGACAACTGTTTGAGGGGAGTCGAAATGGGTAGGATAACGTATGCGGAATGAAATACGAACAACTGGTGTAATACAAATAAAAAATGTGTTCCAAGTCCGGCCAACTTAAATTTTTCATAAGTTTTTTATTAGACTATAAGCTATTTTTACAAAAATATTCGTGACCATAGCTTTCAGCCTTCCTTTTATTTTCGGGACACTTGCGCATAGCCTCCTGAATTCCCTTTGTATCCATTTTAGCAAGCTCTCTTTTGATTTTAAATATCAAACAGTCGATGTTTTTCGGCTTATATTCGTTACTCTACGCATTTCTTTTCAGATTTGACCAAAACTTTTTCATTTGCTTTAACTGAGGCACATTTGGAGAGTTTTACAGATTTGGCAGGAAATCAGTGCTCAAGTGGTCCAGAGCCTTCAGAGTTGTTTTGGCATAATGAGCGGACTCTAAGTCGTGCAAAACATCGTATTATAATTCGCATGATACTTATCAATAAATTTTTTAAGCGCCGTATCACAATTGTCCTTGTAACTTTGCGCATTCACAGCCAATCCTGCCTTAAATAAGATCGGATCGCTTATTCCACGCTCACTAAGGACCAGCCACAAAAAAACCTTTGTTTTTGTTATTTAAGTGACATTTTCAGGTGGTCAAGGTATTAGAAATCCTAAAGTAATATTTCAGAGTCCCCTCATGACCCTCCATGCGAAATATGTCTCATTGTCCATCATGCAAACATTTCAACACCTTGCAGAAAACAAATTTCTAGAAAGCGCACGCAGCCGAAGTTTAATTGTCTCTCTCTGAAGTTCTGTGACTTTAGGAACTGTTTTTTTTTAACATATCATCACTCCCATGTCTTTTAAATACTTTTCCACAGTTTTGTTCATCACATTGTATTTTTTGGCAAACGCACAACTCGATTTATCTGTGCGAACCACAATTTCAGCCCATTAAATTGCTCTAACTTAACACTGCTGTAATGGACATTTTCTTCTGGATCCAGGGGCTCTAGCCATTTTTTTTTCATTTTGAACATCCGAAACTACTTAAAAAATAAAAGTTTTCTTGAAGCCCATAGCAGAAAAGTAATGAAAAATTTAATTTTACGGCTAAGACTGGTTATTTGCGCAATATGTGCAAATCAATTTTCGAAGCTCTGCTTTGCAAAGAGACATTACCGCGACTGTGCATTATCTAGAAAGCTAGTTTCTGATGATATGCATGCTGAAATAGTACCATTCATTATAGTGTGTTTTGTTTTGCGCTGTCGATTATTGGAACTTATTGAGAACATGTTCAATTTTGTTCGTATTTCATTCCGCATACTTTATAAGGAAGCACAAAGACACGTTGTTGCAGTTTGCTGAATGAAGCTTTAAGTGTGGTCTGATAATATCATCAAAGTCCAGAAAACATTTGCTGATCACACAAACAAACTTACAAAGCTCAGAGACTTTTCAAAGATTTTTCTTTAATGTGTACTGTGCTGAATACAACAGTTTCAATGAATTATTCAGCTCAAAGTCTTCTTCTTATACTACTTAGAATATTATTTTAGGTTTTTTTAGCCCGTTGAAACTAACATTAATACTTCTATTTGATCTAAAGATTCCTTTTCATTAAACTTTGGACGAATTAATTTTAAAGTTTTTTATTAAATATTCACAAAGTTTTCAACTCTTTTTTTAATATTTTAGTATAAAATGTAAAAAAATTTTAAAATTGATTGAATTAATTTGTTAATTTTTAGTCCGATTTTCTTAATTAGACGAGAACAGAATTTTTTTGATTTAATAACTCTTTTTATTTTTGACGGTAAATAAATAAATAAATTGTTGAGCGTTTCGTTTTAAATAGAGTTCTCATTGAATATTATTGTTCGGAACAGAACTTATAGTTTTTCTAAAATTGTACCTAGTCATTTTGAATTTATCTCGCATAAAAATTTAATTTTATTTTTTTTTTATGATAAAATTACAAAATCAATTCGTTCGTGCTTTAACTTTAAAATACGAAAAAATAGGGACATGTCGTTATTCCCTCAAAACAATTATAATAATGATTTTTAATAAAAGATTATTTCAGTTGGTGATGTCCTGATAGAGATGCCTCTTTAAGTAACCTTATTTGTATTCGTATGAACAACATAGATTAAAATTGGATTAATTGTAAAATATGTCAATATTCGTGTATGATATACCCTTTTGCATTCATTTCCAATGGGTATAATACGTACCCTTTTAATAGAGTTTCAGAGAGACGAGCTGACTCGATAATTAAGCAATTCAATTAGTTTCATTTTATAATTTGTTTTGTAGATAAATACTATATTAACTATATAATGCAAATATAACTATATTATAAGCCAATGGAGCGAGTAGTCGAAAGATGAGTAATTAGTAAATGTAATGTAATTTAATTCGTAACAGCTTTTACATAAAAAAAAAACAAATTATTCTAACTGAGTAAGAGTTGGTAATATATTAAACACCAAGAAAAAACGCACCAAAAAGTTAAATCAAACGTTACGGATGATGGAGACTGCCATCTTTGAAACAGCTGTAGAGTTTGGCAAGTGTTTTGAGAGTTGTTGTCTGTTGATATATCGACAATAAATTGGACCTCGAGTCAGCTAAACTCACAATTATTTGTTGCATTAAAAACAAAAACAAAATATATTTACTTAATATGGAATTTATTTTTTTATTTATTTTTATATTTTTTATCCAATACAAGAAAGCCATTTCTTGTGTCAATTGGATATTTACCAAAATATTTATTAATCTATTTTTTAACATTTTTATCTACCAGGGTGAAATAAATCGATCGCAATATCGATTTGGCATACGGAGTATCTTCTATTCGCCCAATCTGGAGCAGGCTTTCATTTTAAAATCAAATTTGGCTGCATTTTGTTTACTTAATGCATTTTTAATTTCGGAATTTTCTTGTCATTGTTACTGCTGTTTTTGTTTATCTGGCGCAAAGTTCGAACTGGCTCAAAGTTTTTAATGAGCACTGACGACGTCGGACGTCAGCGGCAACGGCAGCGTCGACTGCGCTGCTTCCTTGTTAGCAAGTTGGGAACGATACGAAACTTGCGAAAACTGTTGCCGGGATGCATAAGGATAAGGAATAGCCAAGAAAATGAGCAATTGTGAATGTAGAAAGTCGAATCACACTGTTGCTAAAGGATGCAAGTTTTCGGCCCTTTGTATTGTAGTCAAATTGTTTGATTTCACTTAATTATCGATAAAGATCAAATTAATGAAAGAATGATTGATTTTAACTACCTAAACTTGGAAAGTAATAGGTTATGTTATATTTATAGTACTTTTCAAAAAAATTAAAGCCGAAATTGCAGAACTAAAAGTAACCATCGGGAAAGTCTATAGTCGAACTCACTAACTATATAATACCATTTATTATTTTAACATTTTTGTGACTATCTTTTCAAACGGAACAGAGCTCGAAAAATTCACTTTTTCAAAACTTAATGTGCGGTTATCAAAACTTGAAAAATAACTGCCCTTGAGAGTGTATAGAAAATTGGTTAAACTAAGGTACTCGGACTAAAAAAATTTTAATCAAAAAAAAAGTCAGATTGGACTATTTTCGGGTTCGATATTGACAATGACAAACACTAAACAATTCGTGTGGCAAATAAGCATAATCCAACATGGAAAAGAGCAGTTCGCAGTTGAGAATATGGAAAGAAAAAATATTCAAAAATTTTCCACTTTCAAATATATTGTCACCTATTTTCATTCTCAGCAGCTAATTCAAAAGCTTTAAGTTGTATGTCATCAACATTTTCAATAATTGTTTATAATCTACAAAAATTACCTGATTGGGATGTGATTCAAAACTCATTTTACAGCCTATTTTTGGGGGTTAGCTAAATGAAATTACTGTATTAACCGAATTAACATATTACCAATGCTAAAACTGGCATTGGATTCGAAATCATTAGTAGCTGGTATTGTCAAATTTGCATCAGAATTTTAGTCAGAATATTGTTTTATGTCTGTATTATTTCTTTATGATAAAAAAGTTTGTTTGTTTTTTTTAAAGCTTATAAGCCGCTAACTTGTATTGTGCTAGATTGTTGACATTCATTGCATATACCATATGCTATATATGTATAACTGAAGCCCAAAACGTGACGAGACAATTGCCTATATTTTGAACGAACTTTTCAAGTTTTTGTATGAAATCTCCAATAAAAGTGGGCATTAAATTCATAACCATTCAATCTTGCATCTTGTATTGCTCTAACCCTCTATTACATTTCGGCTTTAGCTAAAATGCGTACAAGCACAGATAACTTTTTTTTTTACCTTTGTATTTTTACTATTAAATATTTGTACCAGGGCTCATTTTGGAATTCACCTCAAAACTAAAGTTTTAAACATGAATTAACCCATTAAAAGTAAGATTTTATTAGCTAATGATGTGTCCTAAAATATAGCAGAAGAAACTGAGACACTATATTAACAATTACAGATTTAGAGTTACTCCAAGTGCTTGCACGAAATGAGCTGTGTCATGAAAAAAGTCACTATTTACGGAATTAGAATAGCAGTTAATTGTCTTCACTAATATAGACAGTCCGCTGAAAAGAACTGCATTTAAATTTTGTTGATATCTTTAATAGTTTGCGAGTTATTCGATCTTAAAATTTGTCCTTACCCTTGCACGAAATAAGCTGTGAGCCACTGTACATACGCTAATGAGTAATATTTTTTATTTCTTGTTTTTCGTCCTCTGAGCTAAATATTTATTTTTTGAGTAATTCACAAACTTTTGCATTCAAATGACTTTGACAAAGGCTTTTCTTACTAGCGCGCCAATATAAAAACGAATATGAAAATAGTTAAAACGAATCAAAAAAGCAAACATAATGTAATGAAAAACACAATTGAGCGTGTACTTAACTTAGCATGACAAAAAATAAAGTAAAAAACTTGGTCTGCTCCAACAGTCATATGTAAAAGCCTGTTTGCCAAATTTGGTACCTCTATCTCTTACAGAGATGCTTCCTTCTCCCTGTTAGATACAATTCAGCAAATACAATGTACCCTTTTTAATATTACCGCGTATAAAAATCACAACTTCATTCACAGATATTTGTGAGTTAGTAAAGCTATGTAAAATTTGTGAACGATTCATGAAATGAATCTATAAATTGTATTCTTTTAGTTAGTAAAATAAGATGATTACTTATAAAATAATTTTATCTTCGATAATTTATCTCATAACTCGGATCAGTGTTCAATACGTAAACCAATACTTAATTTATGATTGCAAAATTCATAATCATAATTTGTTAATATTTATTATTATTGCTGAAAATAATCTATAAGTGGCATTTATCAATAATCGTATTCGATTGTTAACATTCCATTCTGAATACAAAGTATGTATGAATAAAAATTAGTAGAGCTGAATGACTGAAATTAGCATTTGTTGCATGTGCAAATCAAAAATTTCCAAATAAAGCGATTAAAGGCTATAGCCAAATACAAACAAGCATATAGGGATTGTTGGCTTCTGATCCCGTTCGGCTTTGTTCCTGGTTATGCGTTTTGGCCATTGTGTTAACGATGCAGGCTTGACAATAATAATGATGATGACTTGCTCACTAATTGGAGGCATTTAACATTTGGATAGCCAAATTTGCTGTCCTCATTGGCAGGCGAGTACTTGTACTTTAATTTCATATCATGCTAATAATGTGGCGAGTACTCGTATTACCCATTAGCTGGAGTCAAGGTTAAATGGCTTGTTACCTGTGCAACATCTTAACTTAATTTGAGTGGGCCTTAAAGCTAGGCTCTGTGACTGAGTCGACTACCCAGGATGCATTCATGGCTGGCGATGTGCATCAATTGTCGACTGCAGGTCAAGTGGCCGCCAATGCAAAAAGCCGCAACGGGAGCACAACATGAGCTTAAAATTCCAAATCCAAATCACGTTTTCTCTCTCTCTCTTCTCTCCGTCTCTCTCTCATTCTCTTTGGTGCTCTTTTAAGCACGTTGTCAACTGCGCAGGCGCCTGGCATTGGGCATCCCCTGACCAAATCCTCCTCTGCCCGCCGTCTGAATGATGATTGCTGCAGTTCTTGGCCAAGACAAGGTAACGGAGTAGAGGCACACACAAAGTTTCCCTTGAGTCGTATAGTTGCTTTTCAAGATTTAGACGATGGAGTCATTTCCACACGCTTCGCTTGAAGCATTTGCTTACAAAAGCTGTCAACAAATTGTCGTAGATTAGGACACATGAATGGGGAGGAGGGGGAGTTGAGGCCTTGTTTGTTAACCACGAATTTAGACATAATTTCAAATGCCGCCAGTGTCAGCGTCGGCATCTGTTGGTTGCGCTGCATGTCAAATTATGCATAGGCTTTCTGGCCCCCAATGCCCAGTTGAGGGCCTGTGGGCCAGATCGACTATTGGTCAGGTCTGGTCTGGCTTGGTCCGACTGCCGCTACGGTTGTGGCCAGCTTACTGCAGCCTGCGGCGTTAGCTGCCCGCTCCATAAATTGGCATTAGTGGGCTGTGCCTCATCCTTGCTCCGCTCCACTTGGCTGCCTGATGCAATTTTTGTGCAACGCCAGCGGCAGCTTAATAACTTTTATGCGTGTTTGCATATCGGCAATGCATCGAACTGATGCAACATTTTGAAAGCACAAAATTGCACAGTGTACAGAGAGCGATATACACATGCATTTCTGGTCAAAGTGCAGATAAACAAAGAATTTCAATTGCGAATTGGTCGCCAAAATTATGCGATAAAGTTTAATCATGGAGACAGTTGATTTTGAGTAGTGCAAACTAGTTTTCACATACCAGGAATCGCAATAATTATAATAACTATTTAACTACTATTTTTGATATTTAATTTGTAAACCAAAAAAATTAATAATTATGAGTTTCATTTTATTTATTCTCTAACAGCTATTAATAAGTTTTTTGTCATCTGTTAAAAAAAAATTACCGACTTTTTTAAATTAATAATAACCCAATGACGTTTATTTAAATAATGCCATTGAAACAAATCATTTTCTTTTAATTTTTCTTTGTGTTGAAAACGTTTTTCCTTCTTTTATAATACCAACATTGTTCTAGCTTTTATGATTTAAAATTCGATTGCTGTCTTAATTTCATAGAAATTTTACGTTAACCTTTAGTAGTCACATAATCATACATCATCTTACCATTTAGTTACCTACTTTTCTGAGTTAAATATATATATGGTCATCTATTCTAGAAGTTAAGTTTCCGCTTTACCCATTTTATGATATAGAAATAAAATGAATGGATCTTGACTCAACTGATTTATAATTCAAATTCTATCTACCTCGTGTAATTTTTACCAATATGCTTCCCCATTCACATCCTGTCTAGACTCCTCCTCTCTTATCGTTTAAAGTCATTCAATTACCTTAATAGCTGAAAATTTATGAAGATTTGAGTATTTGTCTAGCAATTCTGTTAACCACTGTGTTGCACATTATGCCAAAATATTAACATTATGTGACGTGATGGGAAACGTGGCGCAATATATTTAGAATTGTTATCTCGTCTGGCCCAAAAACAGAGTGATAGACCGACGCAGCATTTGTTTGCACATTACATTGGGTTGGAGCTTATCTCATAGATACAGATACATTTTGTATGCGAATACATGTAAAGGGGTGGTTAATGTTATTTGGAATTATGAACTAATTGTAATTGGTCCTTGATTGAACATCAATTTCACAGTTTACTTGTCCGGCACTGTACACTGAATGCAGTTCTCCATGTCCGTCGTATAGTCCTCGATTTGTATGGTCGTCTCAAAGAAGTTGTATCGCAAATGAACTGCCGAAGTAGCTGTGTCTAAAATCTGCTTGGGATTCGCATTAGCCGCTGTGTGGAAAACGAGAGAAAGTAAGAGTAGAAAGTGAGCAGCGATTAGCGAAATGAACGCTGATAACATTGATGGGCACCCCGTCGAAATTGGCCACGCTTAAAAAGCCATTTCAAAAATAATTAAGCTAATTGCGCGCTTGCCGAGGACATGAAATGATGCGCCTAACCCAACGGACAGTTCCACCACCATCACCACCGACAACAGCAACACCATCAACACATAAAAACAAAAACAACAGCAGTGTATCCATTGGAATAATTACCATGCAGAGCATACACTCACACGCATACGCCCTCACACACACACACACACTGACACCCAGACAGACAGAACACATGTAGACACCCTCTTCACCCCTCATCCCAAAAGGTTGATTCGGCTGATTCCCCGAGGCTACTCACCAATGGCCAAATGCGCAGATAGCGCCACTTTATTAATGCTCAGTGCCCAGATGCGCAAATTGTGAACACGCTCGACGCCTTCAATGCGCTGGAATATCTGCAACACCTCCGTGTAATGCATATAGTTCGGCGTACCCTCCATCAGTACCTGAAAATATTAAAAGAGCTTAATTATACATTTTATATGCAAACAATAGTGTATAAGCCAGCTGATCCGAGGAATCATCTTCATAATATCATATACATATATATATATATATATATATATATACACTCTCACTCTGTTTAAATATAAATTAATCGCGGTTTTGCCCGCGTTATCACAAATAGTAGTTATACTCGAATTACCATTATCCAAAGAAAAAGTTCGAACTTTGGAGTCTTCGACTTAATATTTCTTTCTTTTGAGTTTAGTATACGCTATTACCACTCGATTAAGTATGAGTTAGAGTTAAAGAAGATTAAGTTATGGAAGATCGACTGTAGTTAAAATCGATGCAATAATATCTAAATGAAGAAATTAAACCGAAACAAGTCCCTGAACAACTGTTTTGGTAAAAGGTAATATTTCGCTTTTTCCCTTTTCGGTTCCAGTATTATTACCGGTACGTACCGGTACAAAAATACAATTTTAAAATTTTTCAAATATTAAAAAGAAATATATTTGAACAGAAATGTATACACATTTTAATTTTAAATATTTTTATAACGTAAAGTAAAAATATATACCTCTTTTCAGTTTTTCCAAATTCGATGAAAGGCTTTTTAGTTGAGTATTGACAACGTTATGCTGAATGCAACAAGTTTCCATTCCCCAAGTGAATATGAAATTTCAAGCGATTTTGATTGACAATCAGTCAATGATTTCGGTATAAACCGATTTAAAAGTTCGTAAAGTGACTAACATCAGTTTCAATTTAAATAAAAAAAATATTTAATAATAAATAAAAGCCAACAATTCTGTCAACACATCATTAGTTAGCCAATTTTCGATTGACTTCGGACAACAGTATATATATTTAAACTTCTCCACCTGAGCTTTTCCCCATGTTACGAAAATTTTTTGTTTTACATTCAAACACTTTGTTTAAATTCATTTTGTTTCATTTGCCTTTGTAGCTTAAAAATTGTTTTTCTTAACTTTAGGCTGGATAGGCTTTATATAAAAATAATAATAAAACTGAAGAAAAAAAAAAGTTCATTGAACAAAATTTTAAAAAATACGAAAAAAATGCAGTTTCTATTATTTTTTTCCATGACTGTATTTCCTCCAATATTATAGTGAATCACCTGAAAAAAAAGTCAAGGGAATCGCGCACAGTTACCTCTCAAACAGCCGATGTTGCTCTCAGGCAATGTTGGGCTCGAATGGGTTAAATCAGAAATAACAAAGTTGGTTTGAAACTAGTTAGAATAGTTGAGTGTGTATATAAACAGCACTATCATATCATATTGACACATGAAGAGTAATCAAGCAGTCCATAAGCATAACATATTCAGATAAATTGTGCTAATTAAGTTGATTTTCAACAATTTGATGATTTCAATGCACATATCGACTTGTTAATAAGTACGGTTGCAATCAAATTCAATTTCAATTTAATTACAATATTAGAGATTGATTGAGTGCATGACTTTGTTTAATTTCAAGTGTTGAATGATGAATTATTATATGTGATTGTTCAATTTGATCGGCTAAAATTTTCAGGCTTGCTTTCAATTATGAAATTGCACTAAATATGAATACTTAACAGACCGTATTATATTCAAGAATTTTAATTACTTTTAAAAAATAAATAAATCAGGAAAATAAGGTTTGAATGCAAATGTGGACTTGTTATTAAGTGAAATTGCATTCAAATCGAATTTCAATTGAATAACAATAATATAGGTTTAATTTGACTTTGTTTAATAAACTGTTGAATGATTGTTAATAATAGCGTGTGAATTTTCAATTAAATGTGAAAGCAAATATTGAGTTATTAATAATTGAAGATGCATGCAAGTTCAATTACGATTGTGTGAGTATTTTCGAGATAGTAAGACATCGGTTCAAAGGTGAATGTATGATTATAAAATTAATTTAGTCATTGATTTTCATGTTGAATAAATATTAAATCATAGAAAAATGTGTTTGTTGTTGTTGAAATTTACTTACCAGCAGTGCGTCCTTCATAATTGTAAACGTAGTGAACAAAACAATAATCGAGAAGACAAAGGTGCAAATCGGGTCGACGATGGCATACTCTGGCCAAAAGTAGATCACACAGGCGGCCATAAAGACGCCCACACTCTGGATCACATCGCCAATGACATGGATCAAGGCTGCCCTCACATTCATGTTGACTGCCTCGCGACCAGCCTGACCGCCATGATGATGGGCGCCTGGCGCTGTTTCCGCCAGGACGGCGGCTATTTCCAGATCCCGGCTGGGATCTACCAGCTTGGCATTCTGATACGAATACGAGGGCAGTCCAGCGCCGGGCAATTCCGCATCCTCTAGATCAAAGGCGACGCCGCCTTCAATGCGCTTCGTTGGCGAGGCGGCACATGGCGTAGAAGTTGCCGTCACATGAGCTGCGTTCTGCTTTTGCTTCTTGGATTTGGATTTCTTCTTTGTGCCACCATGGCTGTGATCATGCCCACCGCCACCGCCGCCCAGGCCGTGTGAGTGGCCGTGTTGCAGCTGCACGCCCATGCTGTTGAAATGGTAAGAGAAATTGAAAACGTTATCACAAATATTTAATATACTTGAAAATGTTGCCAAGCGCCGCCAGTCTCTGTTGCGCCCATCCTACCCCCTCACCCCCTCCTCACTCCGCCACTGCCTTCGGCCACGGAACTCCGGCCGCAATACAGAAACAAAAACGTACACAGAAAACTCTTTTCGGGCATGCGACCGACGCTTCTGCATTGTTTGAAATTTTATTTCAGCATTTTAATGCACCAACAGCCGCACAGGCAAATAAACAAACAAACACACAGTGCACAGTGGCACAGAAGTGATAAAAAGCAAGTGGGAAAGGCTATAGTCGGTATCCCGACTATAGGATACCCGTTACTTAAATGATTTTAAAATAGTTTTTATTGCTTACTTTTAGGCACTTGCATACTTTTCAGACAATACCACATTTCTATTTGTCCGACCTTGTTACGATTTAGTAGGATGATAGGTAATAATAGTAGTTAACGTTTATTAGTAAAAATACTAATATCTTGAAAACTGTAAGTGTGGTGGCTTTTCGCGATTTACGGAAAAAAAGTTTTAAAAGTTGAAATAAACTAGGTCTGCGTGGGGTTAATAACTCTCTAGCTCTTATAGTCTCTGAGATTTAGACCCTCTTACAGAAGGACGGACGGTCAGACGCATGGACGGACCGACGGACATAGCTAGGGCACTCGGCTGTTGATGCTGATCAAGAAAATGTATACAAGGTCGGAGATGATTTCTTCTCCCTGTTACATACATTGCAACGAATACAAAATCTCCTTTTACGTATTTTTTAAGTAACGGGTATAAAAACAGTTCAGTTATCTCCATTTGAATTTTAAGAAGAGCTTTTATTAAAATTATTAAAATATCTGCGGATCATGGGATTTGATGTTCAACTCCTGAAGTTAGCTTCAATAACAAATTGAATTTTATCAAATATCAATTTAATATAATTATGTTACTTAATAATAATAATCGATAATTCATTTATTTAATATCTGTTGCTGGAGAAATTTTTATTTATTTCAAATTTTAATTGGTTTCATGGCTTAAGAAATATAATAGAATAAATTTAATATTAATACTCATACATTATAACTAAGCAAAGTATTTAAAATTCGGTTGATAAACTAAGTACTCAATCCTAAAAGTTTGATCAGCTCATTTCCACTCAAGTGGGTGAATATTCCCAGTTCTGAGAAATTAAGTAAGGCAAAGAATTTCAAACCAAGACCATAAACTTTATCGCATCTAAAATTTAATTGTCCGTTTTCTAAAAGACACAATTGTAATATGTGTAAAGAAATTGTGATAAAGGAAGGCACAGACAACACAAATGTTTATGTGTTAAACGAATTAAGGTGAGTTCTCACTGCGTCACAAACGCTACACAAAGCTGTTCACAACGTCACAAGGCAATGTGAGCACTAAATGCATTGACACAAAATTGTGAAGTCACAAAAATGTGACAGTTCAATGTAAACACCACTTTCACATTCTGTTAAACATTTTTTGCGAAGGAGGCTGACACAATTTTGATAAAAACTATGTTAACTCCTGTTAAAGTTGAAGCAGCTCAAATGAGCCCAATCCCATTGTGAAAGCACATCGAGCAAGTTGGTTTTTCTACACAATGTGAAGACATAAACGTCAAAGCTAAAATTTTATTTGTTGTTTTTCGGGCCTTTAGCATTGATTTTGATTTTCAAATCAGAAATGGATTCACAAGATGAAACGGAGTTTACTGCTTTGCGGTCATTGGGCTGTGGCTTTTAGAAGACGACGATGATGACCCAAGGCAAAAAAGCGCAGCTGCTGGAACGACGAAATTAATTTGACTCATGGAAAAGAAGGAATGTATGCAAAGCTAATGGGAGATATGCGAAGTCTTCCGTTAAAATTCAAAAATTATTTGCGTATGGACGGATTCTGAATGTCGATGGCCGTAATATCAGCCATTCATTATTCCAGAAACATGCGATAATAGAAATATTCATAGCAATTTTTTCAAAGAAATTAAATCTTTATTATTATTGGAGGACAATTTGCAAAGTGACATTTCTTTGTTTTTATTCATTTTGTGGAACTTGTTATTGTTCAATTGCGAACATTTTGTGAACATTTTGATTCCTTATGATTTTTTGTGATGCTCTTTACATTGACTGGTAGTGTTTACATTGAAGGCTTTCACAAATCTTTTCACAAGGCCTTTCACAATATTGTGAAGCACAAATTTTGTGTTGCCAATGTAAACACTTTGACGTATTGCGAAAATCATCACAAAGCATAACAAAATGTGATTTCACAATGTGAAGCAGTGAGAACCCACTTTTAGAATCAAATAAAAAGTTGGAGTTCAAACTTTTAAGTTGAAAATAGTTTCAATTCTTATCTTCATATAATTAAATTGTTTATTGAACTAACAAATAGTGCAAGAATTTTAATTTGTCAAATTTAGGAATAACTAGCAGCTATTATAAAGCAACTATTATAAATAGGTCTTAATGTTGAGAGCATTTATGTTTGATATATATAAAATTACAAAATTTAATGTTTTCAATGCATTTATAAATTTTTTAAAAGGGTGATTTGATAAATTATTTAAATGAATTAAATAGGTCTCACATACCAGTTAAATAATAATTTCCAAGTTATAATAATAATCAAATGTATAATATTTATAAATTTTTTAAAAAGGTTAACATTGCTTTTAGATAAATTTTGTGACACTGTGTCCCCGTGTGCTAGTGCTCTGTGTACCGGAAGGTGTGCGAACCGCTCGACCGCCCATACGACCAGGTCCGGCCGTTCGACCCGCTGCTGTGGGTCCGGATGCACCGCCGCATGCAAATACAAATGTATTGTCGAAAATGGCGACCGGTTGACTAGTCCACGTTCCACACCCCACATACATCCCACATTTAACATAGTTCACATCCTCTCATGCCCCAATAAAAATGCTGCCGGCTTCCTCTCCTCGCAGTCCTTCGATCCCCTGCCTCACATGGCTTGCGTCAGGCAGTTAATAGCTCGGCACATTGACTTTTTATTCATTTTAAATGCTCCGACATTGCAGATTTATGTGTTTTCTATTTGGGGGAAAATGGGCCATGACCAAACCTTCGACCAGCCGCTGTTGGCCTGTTGTGGCTGTTGTCCAGAGCTCGCCGGCTGCACTTAGCCGGCTTTTTGAAAACAATGCAACTCCAGCCCGGGCATCAATAAATAAACTGGCATAAATTACACACAGACCAATGGCATATACACACCACACTCACTCACACACACACTCGCACGCAATCAGACAGAGAAAACAATGTGGATGATCTCGATTTGCGGCTAATTGACGTGACGTCACAGTTGACCCAGAGATACTAGAGGGCAATAAAAATAAAAGACTGTTGGGATTGAAAGTCAATACATTATAACCTTAAATAAACAGTTCTCGGGAAAATACGAGTACAAAAATAACATTTACCACCCGAGCAGAGTTATTTGCTGCGAGAAAACAATTTATCATTGTGGATTTATATATCCAAACGTATATGGAAAAAATTAAAAAATACAAATAAAGTAACTGATTTAAAACTAGAATTATAAATATAAGTGGTTTTACTCCTATTTTTACAGAAATGCTGCTGATATTTCGAATACTAATTCCATTATTTCAGGAAATACTTATATATGTAAATATGTTTATATTAGATTGTGACAATATCGACATTTTTTAATGTTTTATAAATCATGAAATTTCAAATTTTAAAAATCTTTAACAATCGAATTGGGAATTCGGTTGAGAAATAGGTTCGGTTCAATTTCATGTATTTCACGCAGATAAAAATGTGTTTCTTCATGCTTTTGTTTTTTATCTCAGATATTCCATTTGCGGATGTTTTAATTCCTGTGGCTTTTTCCATTTCTGTTTTGTTTGCCACTTGAGAATAAGACTACTGAACTTGGGCTTGTTGCCCTGACAAGTCAATTTAATTTTCAATTTCTTAGACTGCCACTGTGTATTTCTGTTTCTCTACTTTCCCGCCAAATGCGGCCATAATTTGTCAAAAAAAAATCCTCTACAGAATGAGGAGAAGAATGCTCAGTTAGTGGTCAACACAAGCGACGCGTTGATGGGCACTAAATAAATTGTATAGGGCTGCTTTAGTTACTGCTCCTTTAACATCTTGGAGGGGAAAAGAAGGGGGAGCGACTGTCACGCGGTCAAAAAAACAAGACAACGCGCTTTCAGTGTTAGCAGTGTTAGCGACCAGGATTCAATGCCGAGCACATACGCTTTTTGACTTTGAACATCCGATTGCCATGGCATTTACGGTCCAGGACTCGACTACATTCGACTCGACACGACGCTGCGTGTGTGTCCTCGAGCGCAAAAAATGCCAATGCTGCTCCAGGATTCCTCTACTCTGTCTTTCTTTCGCCCTCTCTTCCTGCCTGCCTTACATCCATTTGGCGCCCCATTGTTGTTCCAACTGCGTCGCTGTAATTTGTAGCGCGCAATGAAGCATTTCCCTTGATTTTGCTGCATCTTTACTCGCCTCGTTAGTGGCCAACAAACGACAGCAGCCATGACAACGCCAACACCAGGGCAAGGACCAACCAACTCGGGCAGGACTAGCAACACGGCTAGGGCAAAGCATGGCAGGACAGGCAGGCAACCAACAAACCCAGGCTCCTCCTGGCAATGGCGACTTGCGTCTGGCAACATGTCCTGATTTAATTGACAGGAACATAAATATTAGCGCATATCTTGGCTGTTTGCCCCTCAACGCGTCTCGACGCGTCGCTTCCCACCCCGAACGGCATCGTATGTGACTGAGACACCAGGATGATGTCAACCGGCTGATCTGCTCGTTAAGCTGTCGCCCCATGGATTCAACGAGGGGGCACGTTTATTACGCTCCTCTTAATGCCCATTTTACAACCGAGTGGTGTTATTTATTTGCCCAACGCTGCCTGTCAAAGGCGCAGCGACTAGCCTTTCACAGGCAGCAAAACCCACGAAACTAGTCTCTCCAAATGAACCAAATTATAAAACAAACAAACTCGAGAGCATCAGCTAATACAAGATTCTGTTCAAAATCAATAAGTAAATAGATTCAATTCACAGTCTCCCTATATACTGTAAGAAAATTCGCTAATCTTGGGTGAGATTTAAAATAAATATCAATATCAAGTTTTCATAACAATACTATAAAATATTATAGATCTAACAAATTTAATTTTTCACAGCTCCCTTTTGGTCATAATTGCTCAATTTGAATTTTAATTTTTGAAATAATTTATTATAATAAAACATTTTAATGAACAATAGATTCTAATTGAAATTTTTAATTATTATCTTATTCTGATAAATCCTAATACTATTATCTGATATAATAAAGTTAGATATAAAAAACATTTATAAAACTTCTATTATTTTAATACAAGTGGCTCAACTTTAAATGTTTTCGCTTTATAGCCCCCTTGACAGCAAGTATTTTAAATACGTTACATATTTTCTATAGGCAAAGGTGAGAGAAATGCAACTATTAGATTTTACTGCTATAGATAATATTTAATAAATGCCACTTTTTGAATTTGTAGACTTTGTTTGCTTACGTTTACAGAGAAATTAAGATCTAAATTACAAAAACTCGGACTGCTAAAACTACGCTCTAAATTGCCGCCCACAGTTCCTCTGTGCATGCTTCTTTTATATCGCCCTCCAATCATTCTCATATTTCAGGTAGTTTCGCTAATATCCTGGCTGCCACAAACCACCTGAAATGGCCACGCTTTTGTGTGCATGCATGTGGTGTGCGTGTGTGTGTGTGAGTGCGTTCCTAATGGGCGTTCTTAACGATGTGGAGTTGGTGTTGTTGCCACTTTAAGCTGCCACTTCGAGCGGCAATGGCGGCAAGCAGGTAAATCCAACAAAACTCAACAAAAGTTGTTGCCGTTCTTCCATGGCTTTTGCTAATTGAACTTAAAACTCAACAAACTCCTAAATGCAACTAAGTAAAAAGCCTTCAAAGCCAACAACAACAGCAACAGCAGCAGCAGTAGAAGCAACAACTACAACGGTGGCCATTTAATTTCGTTGTTCGACGTGCTGCCGAACACTTTGGTTGGGACAAGTGAATGTTTTGAGCTTTGACTTGACTTTCTTTTCTGTTTTTACTCTTTTCTGATGGCATAAGATGACCCAAAACGGCGACTGGCGACCGGACAGTACTGTTGTCACGCCCCGCAGAAAAGCGCTTGGAAAAGTTGTTGCTGCTTCTGCTGCTGCTGATGTTGTTGTTGCTGCCGTTGCACGTTTTTCACAATCAATTCACGTAATCAAACAATTCAAGTGGCAAACACTGAAAATGCCAACGTCAACTGGAAAATTTGCGCTACTACCGCCAATATGAACGGCAAGAAAACGGATCGAGGGTTCAGAGGGGGGTCGTCGAGCACATAGACACACACACACACAGAGATACATCAACACATAGTCACACACACACTCATGAGCATGTGCCGAGCATTGAAACGTTGCGATTTATGCGCCAAAAACTATGCTTCGACAGCCACATGAACGAGCACTGACTAAAAGCAATGGCAGTAAGGCGACAGGGGGACGAGATGCGGAAGCGGGAGAGGAAATGAGAGGAGCGGTTGGCAACTGTAGTCGCAGGTGCTGCATACGACGCAATCAAAACAAGCAATGCAAACAGATTCTCAAGATATGAGACGTAGATTGAATGCTCTACTTACATAAGTTTCCTAAACAACGAGAAGGTCAAGTGTTATGTTGTAAAGATAGTAAATTATTTATTTATGCGAAATATAATGTTTTTGTACTCTTAAAAATTATTCGCAAATTAATTGCAAATATTTCAACAACAAAATGCAAAAATATTTCTACTGCCTTTACTACCTACCTCTAGCAATAAATGTCGTTAATATAAATTTCCAAATAATATCATATAGGTACCTTGTTTTAACTAATATTAATTGGATTCCTGAAAACGTTTTAGATTTGATTTAGATTTCGCAGTCAGCTGTTCACAGCTGCTCCATACAAAATTTCAAGTGTGCCCACAGCGCAAATCGGGGATATGCGGTCTTACTAATTAATTTCGTGAAATCAGCTCTAAGACTGATTTCCTTTTCATTTTGATTTTGTTTAAAACAGCTGTGTGACAGTTGGTGTTTGTTTACATTGGAAATCTGCGAATATTCAATAAAAACATATTCGAAGAGTAAACTTTCGTTTAATACCTTTATAAATTTCCTTTTCTGGCATTTTGTGCCAGTGTCGTTCTGTTAACTGATTTAGATTTGGTTATAAATAATCTAAACCAAATCTGAAATGCTTTAAGGAATCCCATTATTGTTTAAAAAAAATTTAAAAAAATGTTTCAATAGCTTTTTATTGCTTTTCAGATTTAAAAACTTTTTTATACTGAAATGTTTAAATATCTGATCAAATTTGAAACGAATTTTTGCTTATATGTACTTTTAAAAACGCTAACCGATTGACGTTTAATTAAATTAAATATTATAAAAATATGATAAGTTATTAAATCAAAATTGATTATAAAAGGAAATCGGATAAACATAAATAGCTTGGCATCCGATTAACGGACTCTTTCTAAAAGAACGCTAAACATCAAATAACTATAATTATAATATTAAATATTTGGATTTCTTTCAAATAGAGAATTATTTGAATAAAACGGATTATAAATTTATTTGCTGAGAATTATATTAAAAAGTCAGTCTAATAGTAAGAAAATGGGTGCTAAAATAAGATAGAAATCTCAAAAGGATTAATTTATGAATAACACTATTTGAATGTTAATTTAATGATATACCTTCTCTCAAAATAATGAAAAATCTAAGTAAACAAATCAAAAGGAAGTCTGCAAAATGTAAGTGCCAAATGGCATGTTTAAGTTAATGGACTCTCAACCTCAATAACGAAGGGGAGAGAAAAACTCCACCTTGGGACTAGCCAACACAAACACAAGCAAAATCATCGTCGTTGTCGTTGCCGTTGCTTTTGCCTTTTGTTGACGCAAAAAAATTTGAAACTTGCGGAAAAAGTTGTCGCTAAAATGTGGAGAAAGTTACCGCAACAACTGGCGGATACGACTAGATGGCAGAAGGAATGGTTGGTTGGTTGCATAGGAACGCCATGCCACGCCAGGTTGCCACAGTTGCATTGTTGACCCATTTGCTGACCCATACCCGACAAGTTGATTGCGGCAATTGCAATTGGAAAACTGCCCAAGGGAGCTGCCAGCATTCAGACGGCCAGACATTCAGAGAGATAGACACTTTGGACAGACTGAGACAGTTGGACAGTTGCTGTATCTAATGGTACTTACATGACATTAACCAAAATTGCTAGGCCCGATGTGATCAGCATGATCTTGGCATCCACTTCATAGTCACCGCTGATGAGACGTCCAATTGCTAGCCAGACCAGGATGCCAGTGATGACCCAGATCATAAACACGGAGGCCATGGCACCAATCACCTCCGCCCGGTACCAACCAAAGGACATCCTGTCAAAGATAGAAATTAGTTAAGGTAACTTTTCAAAAGTAATAATTGCACTAGGGAAAGAAAATATTAAATATTATCTTTGACGATTGTTATACGATCATTATGAAATTTTGTGTATAGTTTACTGATAAGTTTATTTGCTTACAACTTCCTTTATATTTCTGTTCTTAGAGTTAAGAAAAGATCTGTTTTTAAATATATTTAAAAGTTAGCTTGTTATAAAATAAAAAAATTAAGAAAACTGTAAATGAAAAACAAAATTATCGAAACCTAGGAACTATCCTTAATGGTTGGGATAGTCATATTGAAAGCATTGCATTAAATCAGATGATACAGCAATTTTCATAAACTTGACTTACCTTACCTAAAAGATAGCATCGAGGGAAAAGTTATAGCATAAAATTAACATAAGTTGATAAATGCGACCCAAAAATTAGTCAAATGCCATTTAAATTTGAGTGTCTCGGACTTGGGTGCGGCATGTAGTGTCCAGAGGTGGGAAAGACACAAAATTTGGGCTGCGCTGGGTTTGGTTTGGTTTGGTTGGCTTCAGTTATGTTCCCTAATGTAATGAGCACATTGCATGTACGGACGCTTTTTTGGTGGGTTCAAAGTCAACACCTGAACGAGGGCGACGCTCGTTCAATTAAAGCACCCCGCCTGACAGGGGGCGCCACTCTCGTTATAAAATTGAAATAATGGCAATGCCAACAATTTTTGCCTCCCAGCCAGTTTCGCTCTTTCTCTCTCAATGGCTGTTAGCCAGGCTGACTGCCTGCTAACTAATGCGACACCGGCAGCAACTACAACAAAATGCGAGCAACGAATGTCTCGCCATAATAATACAACTTAATTTCCAGCAAACATCCGTCTCTCCGCCAACCTCTTTGCCCCATTAGCAGATTGTGTCAATGTATGGCCCCTTCATAAATATATATATATATATATATATATATATATATATATATATATTTGTGTACATGTATGTCTGTGTGTGTGTGTTATTGTCGGGTCTGTTGCAGCTTGCAAGTGCAGCCATTTGCTTAATGACCGCCTGCCGGCTCCCTGGTTTCGGTTTCTGTTGCTGTTGCAGCAACGACGGCTGCCACCTCACAGAGGCACAGAGCCTGGCGAAACGTGGCACATTGGGCTGGATTATGGCCAAAACTAACATAAAGTAGCCGAAAAAACTCAAGATATTCGTGCGGTCAAGTGCAGCAGTTAATTGGTTGGCATTTCCAAAACGAGGCAAATTAATACCAGTTGAACATGTTTTGAAGGTCATAAAACCATGATATATGGGAGCAGTCATGTACTGAGTGAAATTGAAATTAATTGGAAAGTTTAAGTTTATTGTGGAAAAGCATTTTGAAGAATTACACAAATAATTTATGAAAGAATATCGTTTAATTTAATGAAATATTTACAAATTTAATTCAATTAAAAATATAAAAAAATTGAAAATCATTACGTTAATTGCAATAGAAATTGAACGATAACTGATGGTTCCAACTGAATTAATTATAAGATCAAAGATCGTTTAAGTAAAATTGCTCTTCTTATTGTTGGTAAAAATAAGTAACCTCAATCAATAAACAGTCTCAAAAAAAAAAAAAAAATACTAAAGTTTTAACAATTAAAATCGAGTTCCTAAAAAATACGATTAATTGAGTATTATTTGAACTGCGGAAGTTTACAGTATTTAAGAAACCTTGAAAACAAATCTTCGTTAACATTTGAAATTGTTACTCAATTCAAGGTAGGCCACGAATACTTAAATACAAATCATACTAATAAATTATGTATTCAAATAGAGTTGGAAGAAACGCACCCGACATTAAAATGCTCCTTTGATTATTTGATGCATTAAATGTGGTATATAAATTAAATATCTCTCTACATTGGTTTCAACAATAGTGAATATTTATAATAATTTCGGCAATTGTTATTAGTTGATCTTGAGTATGTGTACCAATGTGCCAATGTGTTTCGTTTGTGTTCTGCGTTTCTGCGTTTGCCTTTGCAATTGTGCAAATGTGTTTTGTTTTGATAAATTAGGCTTGTCAACTTGGCAACGGCTGCGGGAATAGAAAAGGGGATGGGTATATGGATGGTGCTACGGCAACTGTAAGGCTCCCAACTGCACCGGGAGAGAGAAGAGAGGAAAGTGAGAAACGCTAGCACCGCACCAGGCTGAGGTTCAGAAGCAGGCGCTTCACATGCAACGGCAACAAGAGGCAGAAAGTCTAAGGCAGCGGCAGAAAATTTACAAAATTACCATGCAACACGCTTGAAATTGCAAAAGTTTTTCATTATTCACTTTGTGGCTGCAGTCGAGTCGTCGAGTGAGTGAGATTTTTGCATGAATGAGCAGAACGTGCCAGGCGGGAACCAGACAACGGACGGGAGGAGCAGGAGGAGCAGAAGGAATACGAGAACAAGATGGATGCAAAACACCCACCACTCGATGGGTTGCCTCAGACTTAGCCCCCTTCTATTACCCGACCAACGCAAGGCAGTTCCCAAAGACCAATTGAAAAATGTGCAACGGCCAAATAGTATACGCAGCATCAGCATCAGCAGCAGAAACAGAAGCAAAAGTACAAACAGCATCTGCAACAGCAGCAGCATCAACCGAGCAGCAGGCATTGAAAATTTGGAAACAGGCTATTCGCCTAATTAGACGAAGGCGAGAGGAGCTGAAACAGCGCAGAGTGGATGTGGCATGAGGGATGAGAGATGGCAATGAGGCCCAATGCGGACGTAGCCAGCCAAGCGGCAAGAGTGATGCCAAAAAATTTGCCAAAAAGATCTCATTTCTTGGTAATACTTGAATACTCTCTGCTGTGTCCCATATAATAAGCTAGAAGGCATGTGATATATGCGACTCAGCTGACCTAGTCATAGATATAGTTCAACAATATGATTTAAGACGTTCAGAATTCTTTAATATATTACACATTATATAGACGACAGAACTACAAACTGATGAAAGAACTACAAAGAAGAGTTCTAAGGAATTTCAATTACGTTTTCGGTTGTGCTACCAACGCTTAAATTATTAAAAGATATTTTTTAAATTTTTTGTAGAATGCTGACGAAAATAAGATATGTTAGTTACACTTTATTGTATTAGTTATTATGAAACTTCTTAAGAGAAAATTTATTATCTGAAATCCCGGGTAGTACACTAAACAACAAATGAAATGTTGGGTGAGCTTTTTACTACTTATTATTGTAAAACTCCACTCCGTATGGGAAAAGTATTCTTGAGAATCTAACAAAAGTTCCCATTGGTTCTACATAAAAATAGACAAAGGATTGAAGTATTTACAACTTTTTGGAGATCTGAATGAGAAATTCAATGTGAATAAGTTAATCAGATCGTTGGTACTCTTATAATTACGGAAAAATTCATATTTTACATGTATTTATAGTTGTTATATCGGTTGACTGTACGGTAATAAAATGCATCTGATATATTAAGTGGAGTTTAACCCTTTATGGTTTTCAGAATTGTTTTACTTCTGACGCATTGGTCTCAAATTCCTGTTTGCGCTTCCGTTCAGCACGAAGAAACGCACAGGAATTTTGAGCATCGCATCAAAACGTACTTCGAAGATGGCAGGCAAAAAGAAAACAAAAAAAGATTTAAGTTTTTATTGATTCCTCTTAGACTTTGTCAGTTCATTGCCAGTCGACTTGTACTGCACTTACCGTTGCGTGGATGGACGTCCTGCTATCCAAATGGAAAACAGTGAGATCATAAAACTGGCAAAATCGGTAAGCAAGTGTGCGGCATCTGTTGCAATGGCCAAGCTCTTCGATAGGACGCCACCTGTCGAACGGAGAGTAAAGAGTAAATAAATGCTCAAAAAATTAACTTGCAATCTGTGGGGATAGCGCAGGGGAGAACGGACACGGGACAAAGCACAGTTCACAATCCCCGTCTGGCATCGCTTGGTTAGCTGAACAGCAAAGAGGAGGAGCTGCCGATTCTTTCACTGAACGAACAGACAACAATTTCGATTTGGAGGAATAAATGGAGAAATGGAGAAAGCAAAGGCAAAAGAGAAATCGAAATCGTAAAGGTATAGGCAGGGGCAGGGACACAAAGTGTGGCACATTGTAGGTAATTGCAAAGCGATTAACAGCAACAGCCGACAATGGGGACGACAACGTCGCATTGGCAGAGTTTGAAAATTAAATGTTTTTTGTATAACAGCCCACTCCATAAAAGTGGAGGGAGGGTGGTATGCGAGGGATGGTTCGCCACGATAACAGACAGTAAGCTCATCCGGTCGACATATTGTTGCACTTCCGGTGCTCAGTTTTTAATCGTCTCGTCGTATCGTGCCGTCCTTTTTTGCACGCTTTGTTTGACTGACATTTTACTCAACCTTTTTTCTTCTACTTTGCATTTCTTTTTCTTTACTTGCCGAGTCCTCTGAGGTGAATGAAATTAGTTGGGGAATTTGAAAAGAAAAATCAAAATAAAACACCCAGAAAAAAATATAAGGTACCTAAAAAAAAATGGCAGTAGTTCTCAGACGACACCCTGAGGTAAATAACTCACCCACAATTTCAGCAATCATGAAAACCAAACACAAGACACTGGCAATGATCAGCTTACGACGGGCCTTCAAGTCCACACCCTCGCTACGGGTCCGATGACAATGGTCCCGAACTGTAACAAAAAATTAATATTAAATCATCGATAAATTATGAGAACAATTATTTATTTCGAATTTATTATTTAGTTATTTAAATGCAATTTTATGCCATTCATAATCAACTCAAGTCTAACAGTATTTCACTTCATCCAGCAGATACTCCAATTACTGCAAACTAACAATCCTGGCTGCATTACTCACTGTTTAAATTAAATTTCAGATCTTCATAACTGCATTCCGTTGAGAGTGCATCACTTTTAGATTGCAAGTGTTTATGCTTTGTATGAAAACTGAAAGCCAGCTAAATATATATACAGTAAGCGTTCTATATAGCAACATTCTATTGTAGCAACCTCTGTATAAGCAACTTTTAAGAGTTCAACATTCTGTACAAGCAACTACAGTTTTATTTATCATTTTAATTCTATAGTAAAACTGAAGAAGGCAAAATATCAATTTCTTCAAGATTTGGGGTCAAAAAAAATTAGATTTTGTTGGGGATACCTTTGGTTAGACTGTACAATTTCGTATTCGAAAATGATTTGACTGAGATCGAAATAATGAATCAAAGGAATGTACGCCTCTTTTCTATAAAAGCAAATTTTTTAATAAAATCGCTTTCTGTATTTTTTTTAGTTTTGTTGCAGACTTCTGAATTGTTATTCAAGTTTATATTACATGCCCTAATTGATTTAGGGAATATTTACAGTTTATAGGGCACAGTTAAGAAGTATTTTACAATCATGCCTGTTAATTAATGATTAGTAATTGTAATCATTAGTAATTAGATTCTTTTTGTTTAAAAGTCGAAATAATGATTAAATTACGATTTTTTTCGGGTTTGCCCAATTATTTAATGAAAACGATTAAAAAACAATAAAAAAAATCTAAAATTAATACAATTATTCAAAGAACGATCGGAAAAAATCTTAAACAATCAAAAATAATCAAAAACTTTGGCTACTTTGATAGTGAATATTTAAAACAATTTGGTTTTTTACTAAAAAATCAGAAATAATCTAAAATAATCAGGAAAAAATTAAAATTAATCAAAATGATTATTTTTTATTGTAATTTTAGATTTTTTTTCTTTTTTGGTATATGTAATCATTAAATATAATCACAAGTTTTTCAACAGTGAATTATATAATCACTACGATTATTTCCAAAAATAATTAAATCGATTAGTAATTCTAATTGAAATTTAACAGGTATGTTTAAAATTAAACCTAGTTAAGCTCAATATCACATTTTATTCCAACGTTCGTGTTATTGTTCACTTTCAGATGACAACCTTGTCTACATTTATTATTAATTTAATAATTTTTAAATTTAAATTTGTTTTTTATTTGTATTTTTAACAGTATATACAGCAGATACGCTTATCCTAATAGCTTTCCTTTCAATAGCTATTAAATTTCAGATAGCAACTGCCTTAAAACAATTGCTTTTCGCTCCTGATACAATTAATTATTCCAACACATTGTATGTAACTACAAAATAAGAATGTAAATATGTAAATACGAACCATATAGCCGAAGGCCACGCCGCCAGTGCTATACCTTATAAGTTAGTCTTAGTTTTGTAAACTGTTCTATCTTTTCAATAATAATAATAATTCCAACACATTGTAGACCATTTTTAACGTTTCATTTGAGAATTGGTGTAAATCACTTCTGGATTGCTATTCAATGCCAGCAAGGAGTTCCACCAGATAACAGACCCAGGAGTGAAGGTGACAATTCTAAAGATTCAGAAATACCAGAACTAACCGAAACTTTGCGTCTTTTGCTCATTTTCCCGTTAGACTTTTAAAAATACAAGCTGGTCCAAGTGGCATATGTGAAGTTTGCCCAGTCTGCCCCAGGGATGCTGCCAGCTACTCCACCTCGCACTCCCTTTTTTAGCCACAGTCTCTTTTTCGGAATTTTTCATCTACGGTGCATCCTCGTTCTTTGCCATCTGTTATGCCGTTTACATATTTTCAAAACAGGCATTTAAATTTATTTAACATGGTACGTGAATAATGACCACCAACGCTGTTTGCTATGGTTGCCACGCCTCGGCCTCGGCAGACCATTCCTATGCCCCCATATCCTTACTTTGCTCACACATGAGCAGAGCTGGAAGCCTGGTATGGCTGGGAACCAGAGTTTCCCGGGTTTGGTGTCAGCGACAGGCTTGGCCTGTTGGCCGGGTCGGGTCGAGTCGGGTTGGGTTGGCCAGGAGCAGTCTATTAAATACTTTATTGCATTTGTCGCAGTCGTATTTCATGCTTTGTCATTTCCGCTGCATTTTCTTTGCACTCTTTTACTATGCTTCTCCTGATTCTTCCCCCTTTTCCACTTTCGTGTTGTGCAGTTTTCCTTTGTTCCATGGATGAGGGGTTCAGGGAAGACTGGAGCAGGAGCAGGAGCAATAGCAAAAGCTTGAACTGAAGCAGGCGAAGCACGATACACATGCAGAATGTGCATATGCTTGGTTTGTAGCTGGTTCGTTGCGCGGTTTCTTCATTTGAATTCAGCACAAGGACGGCGTCTGCCTTCTTCGCCTTCTTCGAGTCTCCTCCTGCACAATAGCAGTAACAATGCCAGCAGCGAAATTAAATTCCACTGCAACCAAGGCTTGGGCCAAGCGCACAGGTACGAATTCCCAATCCCAATGCCACATGAACATTTCACCTATTAGAGCTGCACACACAGTTTGCCGCTTCGACTGGCAGCTGCTCCAGCTACTTGCTACTTGCTCCTTGGATCCTTGGCTCCTTTCATCTCCTGCACGTTCTCGTCCTCGTTCTCATCTCAGTCATCGTCATCGTTGCAGTTGATGCATAAAAATCATCATACTTGCAATTTAAACAACTCCAATCCATCTGCATCTTTAATTGGTCACATTTCTCGGCTCCTTCTGTTTGTTTGCGTCAATGTGTGGGAGTGTGGCAACAGTCTTGGCCATGGCTGCTTGGCATTCATTGAAGTCTGGAACTCTCTTTCCTTCAACGCCAGAATCATTCACACCTCGTGAATAATAAAAGATCAACTTTCATACAAAGTAGTAATTATACACAAATAAATATTGTTGCTCGTTCTTAAATAGAATCTTTCACTTTGATGATTCCTTAAAGTTTGGTAAGACTCAATTGAGGAAAAATTATTTACTTGGATTTACACATCTTAGGGAATGTTTATAACAAACAGATCGTGAAACAGAATACTTATAAATTAATAATCGTAGAGTAACATACAAGGTGGCGCAAAAGAAGTCACCCTATTGGAAGATGCTCTCATTTGTGCAAATGGCCGCCAATGTCAAATCTGTTTTGAGATTTGTGGACTAGACAGATACAGAATACAAGTGAATAAGCCATGGAGCGATACACTCCCCAAGAACGCGGAATAATTCTGAAGGACGCGTTTCCGGGTCGCTTAATTTCGCGTTTTGGCGATTTGCACTGGCCCGCCAGATCGCCCGATTTAACGGTCCCGGACTTCTTTTTATGGGTTTTTTTGAAGTCCCGTGTTTACATCAACAAGCCTGAGACCTTGGACGCCCTCAAGGAAAATATCCGACACGAATGCGAGAATTTATCGCCCGAAACGCTCGCCGAAGTGATGGAAAATGCCATAAAACGAGCCCATGGCAATCAATTGTGACGGCGCCCATTTGTCCGATATCATCTTCTCGACTTAACACAATTAATTCTAAAGGTCTAAATAAACATAATCAAAAAACAGAATCGAAGTTTTTCATTTAGAAAAAAAATAAGAGCCAAACAACATCGGATGACTTATTTTGCGCCACCTTGTATTTACTGGATATTCTAAATAACTTAAGATTGTATTGCTTTAGCTCTTCAATAACTCGTAAAGTCTGTTTAAGTTGAGCAACAATTAGTCAAATAGTTAGGATAACAAAAGAAGAGTAAAATATATAGTGTACTTAACTATACAGGTTTTAAAAGAAATATTAGGAAGCATCAGCTTTAATTTCTTTTCGCCCGATAAATCAGTTCGAAAAATAGAAAAAGAATTGTTCATGCCTGTAGGAAACGGATCGAACTCCATATAACTTATATAGTAATTATAAATCAAACACTTTTAAAGAGCATACCCTCTTCAAATATGGACCTACCTTTTATTTATCTCCTTGAGCTTGAACAAATCCACAGCACATAATCCGAGCATTTCACTTATGATAACAACACAACAATTGAAATATTACAATGGAATACTTATACACAGATTCGAATGATGATTGCGATTCTCGAGATGAGACACATCTGAATCGCGCTTAACGAGAGACTGTTGCGTGGCAAACCTTTTGAATTCACTTTGAACTAGAAACTAACTAACGATTTAGAGACATGATTCGCTTATTATTCAGGTGCTTGTTAGTTGAGACGGCAATAAATGATTAGGCATCAGGTTGTATGGCTGATGCTAAAATTGAATGTTGGATATTGGCCAGGAGACGAGCAGCTTCGTCTAGACATGATGTAATGTCATTTAAGGTCGTTCGTCTGCCAATAAATCCAATCAGCAGAGTAAAGAGGACGCTACAAAAAGCTGCGGTTTCGACTCCGAACGTTGCCATCGATATATGTACATGTTGTATGTACTATTTACTTATCGAAGAGGAAATTAAAATACAGAGCTGATCAGAGCATTGACAGAGCGGGTGAGAAGGTGGCATTGGGAGTTTGCATAGTTTGTACACAAATTTTTGCCCATTTGCGTTATAGAAAAATGAGCCGGACATTTATTTGGCTGTGTTGTCATACGTAAATTATGAGCCCGTTCTGGCAATTTATGGCATATGGCAATAGTCAAGCGTCGGTTCAAGCATAAATTTTGATTACGACCAGGCTACACAGCTGCTGCCACTGCCTTTTGGCCACCACAAAATTGCTACCAAGTCTGCAATGTTGGAAATCATCAACTGATTGATGACAAAGCGTTAAACCCACTGCACAAGGTGTTCTTAGAGCACTGCCATGGAGAAGAAAAAGTAGGTGAAGTACCCTAAGGAACCCCATTAAACAACTTGATGACTTTTGCCGAGAAAAATCTATACAGTAATCATATCTTCAAAACCACGGGCGGTAAATTACACCCTCCGCAATAGTGATGTAAAAATCAAGGCTGCAAGCCACCGAAATTTTGGAAGAGGTTCGGTTTGGTTCAAGACTTGGCTTCATTTGTTAATTTTATTAATTTTGCCCAAAAACAAACAGATTCTGTGAGGTTCGGATCAAAACCGGTTTGCAGCGTTTGTAAAAGTAAATTAACACATTGATGAATCGATGTATGCCTAATGAATTCTAAAATTATTTAGCTCGATGCTTTTTCCGATAATCGAGTGAAATAAATTTAAGATCATGGGATTCTTTTTTTCCCGTCAAATCTGACTTTTTTCAAAGGCCATTTGCAAGAAAAATTTGCAAACAGCGGGAATTCTGGCGTTTTTATACCCGTTACTTATAAAAATAAGTAAAAGGGGATATTGTATTCGTTGCAATGTATGTAACATTGAGAAGGAAGCATCTCCGACCCTATAAAGTATATACATTCTTGATCAGCATCAACAGCCGAGTCGATATAGCCATGTCCGTCTGTCCGTCTGTGTGAGCGCCTAGATCTCGGAGACTATAAGAGCAACCAAATTTGGCACACAGACTTCTATAGACCCCACGCAAGTCAAGTTTGTTTCAGATTTTTGCCACGCCTTGTTCCGCCTCTGTAAATCGCAAAAAACCACCACACACACAGTTTTCAAGATATTAAAATTTTTTTTATTAATTATCGTTAACTACTATTATTACCTATCATCCTACTAAATCGTAACAAAAGCGGACAAATAGGAAGGGGGTAATGGCTAATTAAAGTTTTTAAAAAATATACATGCGGTCAAAAAAATGAGGAAAAATTAATTTGTTTTTGTTAAATTTTTTGTGTTTGTTTTTTTTTTTTTTTTTTTTTTTTTTTTTTTTTTTAAGTGCATAAAAGCATGCAATAAAAAATATTTCAAAATTCATTAAAATAAGTAACGGGTAGCCTTTCCCACTTGTTTTTTGTAGAAATGCTTTTTTCAGATGTTTTTGTAAAACCCAATTTAAAAAAATTTACTTCGTGAAATGGCAAAATAATCACAGCACTACAAAATTTTGGATTGAAGTCAATTGCTATAAGGATTCTGGATACTTTTGGAGACCTGGCAAAGGTTGCCATAGATACTTAACAGTGTATTTCATATAAGGTAATTAATTCAATAGTTTGCTACGTGACATGGGTGGCATGACTAGCCCTAGTCTTCTTGAACTTCATTGGTAACTTTTGGAGCCGATATCCTTCGATTTTCCCGAATTTTCCGAACAATAAAGTGCTCGTACTTTGAATTGACAATGTTGCTCGGAGCATTTCTGGACATATCACGGGTTCTTTTCTAGCGGGAAAAATTTATATGGAACCACTAGGTCCAAACATCTCATCAATTTTCCTGCGCGAGGCCCCTTTTGAAGTGGATGAGATTAATTTTTCGCTTAAAATGGCATTTCTTGAAGATTGGTCCAAAAGTGGCTCAAATGTTGGTCGAATCCATGCCAAAAAGACCAGAAATGGTAGTTGATCAACGGGATAGTCAAACCTAGTACTAATTTTTGTTTAAAATTTAAAATTTTTTTTTCTCAAGTGGTTGAAATAAGCTGTGTTATTGTTTTTGGTTTTTAATTATTATAAAGTATTAAAAAAAAATGTAAAAAAGAAATGATATCATATTTAACAAGGTGAAACGTCAGACTAACAAATTGCATTTAAATTTTTTTTGATACCTCGATAAGTTTAGATTTTATAGACACCTAAACTTTTGCGAAGGTGCTGGTTTAAATACGCTGTGACCATTAGGTACACATTGAAATTTTGGAATACAGTCGAACTTCCCTAACTCGAATCACCATTATCCAAAGAAAAGGTTCGAGTTAGGGAAATATTCGAGTTAGAGAGTTCTTTTTCGTAAGATTATTAATTTTACTGCCACTCATTTAGTTCGAGTTACAGAGAAATTCGAGTTAGAGAAGTTCGAGTTAGGGAAGTTCAACTGTATTTATAAGCGTCTACATATTCAACTTTTTTCCTCGATTTTTAAAAATAAATTTTTTGATGCAGAAAGTTTCTTCAAACAACTTAAATTTTAAAACAACGAAAAAATCACTTTTTATTTAATTTTCAAGCAAAAAGTGCCTTTTTCGAAATGTTCAAAAAATTATACAAAATGTTGCAATTACTATATAATTGTTTGTCTGTTGTATAAATTATTTCCAAGGAGCAAAGCCTTTTACGAATCCTAAAAATTGCATATAAATAAAATCCATTAGGAATTCCAAGAATTAAGAGCCACATTCTTTTTTTTTTTTAATTTTAAAATTTTTATGGAAAATTTATGAATTGAGAAATTTTTCTTTAAGTTGAAATCAGCGATGCTGCGGAATCTCTAGCTTACCGGCAGCAAGGAACCGATAACACTGTTTAAAATAATCAAAGCACATAGCGACCAAAGGTTTTACCAATTTCAAATTCCATTCTTGGAAGGTGGTGGAAAAGAAGGTGAAGGAGGCGCAGTGGGAGGAGAATGGAGATGAGGAAATTTGCTCACCGCTTGCTGGTATGCGAACCAACTCCAGACACGGTGACTTTGTCATCGTCATTGTCGTCGCCTGTCGATAAACACAACCGTCGCTCATTTCCATTTCCGTGTCGTCTGCCAATTAGCGCGCATTACCGGGTAATAACACACAAAATGCGCAAAAATTTTCGATTTTCAACAGAACTGAACAAACAAACGTACTTACAGTGAAAAATATACGTAAACTTGGCGAAAAATGCTGTGAAAACTAATTTTGTTGTTGTTTTTGTTTTCCTTTTTGATGTTAGCTTTCTGTCGTTATTTGCATTGACTTTTGCTTCTGCGTTTTCTTGATAATTTATGAACGACTGCAAATTGCTGGGCGCTGATTGAAAGCGACACGAAAATTGGCGCAGTTTATCGGGCACCCCCTCGCTTGCTCACTTCATTGCTTTGGTGAAATAAACCCATTATAAAAACCTTCAATTTACCTTCAACTTCAATATTGTTCGAGCGTCCATGCAAACAGAAAATCTGTGTATTTGGTGTAAGCGGTGCATTGTTGTTGTTGCCATTGCGGGCTCGTTCCACAGCGGGCAGCGTTGGTGTCGTCCCGTAATTGTTGCTTCTCCTGCAAATGCGAATGAATGAGACAACTTATAGTATGTATGTTTGTTTAAATGTGTGCATGCGAATAATCGAATTGAGTAAAGTTTCGTATTTCGATGCTTTAATCACGGTTGCCACAATTGGCGTTTTTGCGTCAAAACTGGCTCTATTTTTTCCTGTTGGCGCAATGGCACTTAATTTTTTCGATCTGGCTCTTTTTTTCATCAGTTCAGAATCGGCAATTTTGTATAGCTTTAGGTTGAAGTACATATTTATTTTTATTTGATAACATAATCACTACATTAAGATGAAATAAATATTTTTAATTAAGTAAATGCAACAAAATTTTTGGCTCTTTTTTCATCAATTTGGCTCATTTTTTGTTTGATTTTGGCTCAATCCGACATTTTTAAGTGGCAGCCGTGGCTTTAATGGTTTTTGGTATTTTTTCAATTTCACTTACTCTCTCACAAAATACCAGATAAAATGGGAAAGTTGTACGAATACCAAACACAAAAGGGAATTAAACCGCTTGATGGCTGCCAAGTGTGGTGCTTAACCAACACAATGTAAGGGCATGCTACGCCCCCACCCCCGCCCCAGACTTCTCACTGTTCACTGTCCTAAATGCGAGTAATGAACAACGGAAATAAAAAAAATACGCCGAAGCGAACAAAGTGCATGAAAAGGGTTTTTTTGATAGGTGCTAAAATGAAAACTGCAACGAAAAATTCAATTTGAAGTTTTGTTACTTAACCCAAACTACGGCGACTACTTAATGCCACGCCTCCTCCCCAGCTCCATAATCAGCGGTATACAGCGTTGTAAGCGTATGTGTGCGTGTTGTTTGTGTGGGTGGGTGGGTGGGTGGTTGGGTGGTTGTGATGTGCCCGTTGATAAGTTTGCTGTATGTGTAAGTGTTTGGTTCTTTAGTGCGTAAGTATGTGTGAGTGTGTGAGTGTGGGCTGGCGTAATTTTTACTACGAAAAGTGCAAATGGCGCTAAACTACTTGCTCTGCAAGTTTGCAACGCAATTGCAACAAAAAGAAAGAGTAAAAAAAGAGAGAGAAAATATGCAGCTACTTCACTTTAAGCGCATTTTATCAGCAAGCGCAAGTTTCGAGGCCTTTTCACACCTCTGACAGTTGTCAGGAATCCCACGGTCCGTCGCTCTCACGCCTATTTAACAAATCAGCAGCTCATTTGGCGACTTGGCTGCCTTTTTATGTTAATTTTGCCAAGATTTTCGAGGCATTTGCACAAATTCGGATAACTTTTCTATCCCCCCATTTCCAACTCCCTCCGCTATCCCATCTCATTTCATTACTTACGTTACAATTGGAGTGTCTTCATTTCTCGACATTATTTAAGACAAAAACTATGCACAAATATTTATAATGAATGAAGTGTTTACAATTCATACAAAAAACAATCAACAGAATGCGTGAAGCGAAACTTTACAAGAGCAGATCTGAAAAACAACTGGATGAGATTCTTATAGATGATCCATGTCATGTCAAGAGAAGAAGAGGCTGCACGACACAACGGCGATAAAATCAAAGCAAACAGCAGATAAACGACTGAAAAAACTTAAAAGCAAGGAGGAGAGAGTCGTGTGCACATTTATACACCCACACACACACATTCATTACGTATGTATATCTACTTAGGCAGAGAATGAAGACAAAGAAATTGAGAGCAAAGGGGGACAACAAAAATGCACGTAGGCAAACAAACACCTCTAATCAGATGAAAGTGTGCTGCGAGCAAAGCACACGAACTGCTTTTTATTTTGTTTTAATGGTAACGTGCGCTATGCCTTATCTAAATAGCTAAAGATTATCAAGAAGGCAGATACGAAGCGTACGAGCGTCGACATTAGCAGCGCGTTGAAATTGGCGCCAACTTATGAGTGCGGTGCTGCCAGACCGCTATAAAAAGAAAGGTCATGGCTTAAGATGTCTCGGTTTATTTTATCGGTTTTTTTTAAGAAAATAACGGTTTTGAATAGAAATATTAAAACATTAATAAAATACTATTTATAACAGCAACTTTTCTTTGACAAAGTGTTCGGAACAATTAAAATGAACAAACAACACGGCGGCCGCCAAACGTGCCTGCAGTTCCTGCTGACTTAAATCGTGAGACCATTCAACGCGTCCCCAGAACTTCAGTTGATATTCCTCCTCCAATCGGGCGAGAGCAACAGCCTTGTCTACATTAATCTGCTGCTCAATTACCGCGCACGCCAGCACAATGGATTTGAGCGTGTCCACCGCAAAGGTATACCCTGAAAGGGGGGAGCTTACCAGTCACAAATTCAAATAAATCTCCAAAATATGTCATGCTTACCGTGCAAGGTTTCCAAGCTAAATGATTGGAAATGTTTGGCAATTTTAATTTTATCCTCGTCGCTGACATGCGGTGGTGTTATGGACAAGGTCTTTTGCAGACTTGTTTCAAAACGCCTATTAAACCAGTCGATCAGCGGGTCCCATTCATTGCACTGAAGCTCCTGCAAAGCCTTCTCATCCTGCAATGGAGAACATTGGAGACAAACATTCGTCAAGTAATTGTTTTGCAAAAAAAATAAAACTTGTACTTTTTATTAAAAATGTTATCAAGCCTTTTTAGAAAAGGTCAATGAATAATATGATGATTTACATTGGGCTTAGGCAAGCTGAAGATATGTATATTCAGATGTGCTACAGAAATCACAAGTGAAACCGAGTTCAGAGAAAAACAATTCCGTTCGAAAAATTTCTCAGTGCCACAGAACTTCGAGTGATTTATTTTTTTTAACATGTTCACCAACCAGCCATAGAGATGGGCACGGGCCTCATTTTTTAGGCCCGGCCCGACCCGAGCCCGAAATTCCTAATGGAAAAAAGGCCCAAGCCCGCCCGATATTTTTTCTATGAGGCCCGAACCCGCCCGTCCCGGCCCGAAAAAATAAAAAAGTAAATTGAACGAACAGTAGGTCGTTTGTCAACATTATTGTTTATTTCGCTCAGTTGACTGGGTGTTCATAAGCGAAATGAGCTTATGAGCTTGTAGTGTTACCAAATTCGGGTAGCAAAATAGTGCAATAGATTTGGCGTGTTCCGGGCTTTGAAGTTGGGCCCGAGCCCGGCCCGACCCGAAATGACATTTTTCGGCCCGAACCCGAAAATTTTGTAAAAGGCCCATGGGACCCGAGGCCCGACCCGACCCGTGCCCATCTCTAACCAGCCAACCCCTCCTCAGATTAAATTTCTCAATCTGTTCGGCAATATTTTTTTTATGATTTTTTGAAAATTACTAGAATTTTTTTTTTGTGTGAAAAGGAGGAAAAGGGGTTAAAAAAGTAATTTTTGGCAATATTCAAAAAAACATAAAAAGAATATTAGCGAAGAGATTTAAAAAAAAAAAATTTTGCATTCACTCCTAGAATTCTTTGCGTTTTTCAAAATCGAGGAAAAAAGTTTCAAAAGAAGACTCTTACATAAATTCGAAATTATCAATGATTACTTAGTGGGTGAAGGAAAGTTTTGTATCATTCAAACGGAATTTAAATGACCTTTCCATTGATACCAATATGTTAACGATAACGGCGCAAATTAGCTCCCAAATGTCAAAATGGTTGCTGTGCCAATAAATATGTGCGCCAGTGTATGTTCTTTTGTTTTTGTCAAAAGACTTACATGGCTAACTGTAAGCCACTTTCCTACTCACATCATATTGGAAGAGCACTGTATCGGTGGCCAGGAAGTTCAGCAAATAGTTGACCATGTCGAGCTTGGTGAGGTTGTTGGGATTGTCGATGGCCGTGAAGCACAGCGCCGAGATGTGCATCCGCGAGCGGACGATGTGATCTTTCTGGCTGTCGAATTCGGTGGCGACGGCGATGGCCAGTGGCTCGCTCTTCACCGTAAACAGCGTTCCGTTGGGCGTCTTCAGCTTGCGGTGATCCAATGTCACCTCATAGCCAGCATCCGTGCACAGCACGTTTGTTTGCTTGTAGAAACGTTTGGGCTGCGCGGCTTAAAAAAAATGTTGACATCGTTGTTGCCGGTTGGTTATGAAATCTATCACTTGTTGTTCGTCTCGTTTAATTACCATAATGACGCACTGCGCCGAATGTCTGTGCTTGCCATTTGATCCTGTTGCCAAGGCTTAGCATTCGAAGGCCATTTGTTAGTATAAAATTACTCATTTTTATAAAAATTAGATTCAAAACTAATTTTTGCAAATAACAAATGCTTCAACCACGCAACGAAAATATTGAAACGTACGGCAGCATTGCTTCGCACAACAAGAGTCACCGATAGTTTGATGCGTGTGGCAGCCTTGTAATCACAAAAATGGGACGATAGTCAAATTTAGCTCTTCCATTTTTGATAAATGTCGAATATCCAATTTTTGATTTAGATTTAATTATACAAAAAATGCAAAACGAATAAAAGTGATGATTTGTATTTAATATAATTTATAGTTTATTTGGTTTTCATTTAAATTTAATTATTGCGAAAATTCGTTCGGATTAATTTCCATCCATTCATTTGAGCTTATTCTTCTGAACATAACGACAAAATTCTAGAGATGAGCACGTGCCTTTGCCCTTATATTATTACAGCATGCACAAAATGCGAAAAGTATTTAAATTATTAAAATAAAGCAGGGACCGTAATTATTATAATTTTAAAAATATAAATTATTAAATAAAAGTTATTTTTTGATTTTTATCAAAAAAATTGAAAGAAAACTATTATTTTTCAATCTAAATAAAAATATTATTGAATAAAAATTAAATTTTAATTTTTATTTAAAAATTATAGTATAACTCTTATTTTCAATTTTTATAGCAAAAATTGGATAGTAAAAATTATTTTTCAATTTTTATTGTAAAAATTGAAAATAAAAGTTATTTTACAATTTTTATTGTATAAATTGAAAATAAAAATTACTTTCCAATTTTTATTATAAAAATTGAAAATAAAAGTTATTCTTCAATTTTTATTTTATAAATTGAAAATAAAAATTACTTTCCAATTTTTATTATAAAAATTGAAAATAAAAGTTATTTTTCAATTTTTATTTTAAAAGTTGAAAATAAAAATTGAATGTTTATATCTTTTAAACCGAAAGGTGTATTTTCAAAAGTGGCATGTATATATTAAGGCACAGCCAAGGAGAGACGGAACGACGTTGCTCAAAAGTATGAACTTGCTCTATGTGATATTCGCTATAATATATTTTTATCAAAAAATACATATGAGATTCACTGTGAATATATTCTTACCAATAACCTAAATATACATTCATTTGTGAAAATATAATTATATTTTCATACTTTTATTTATTTAATTGGAGAAATAAAAGTTTTTTTATGGATTCCGATGACAGATTACACCTTAAGTCGGAAAGTAATAATTTCAGCGCAGAAAATGCTCTTTCTACAGAAACTTGGGTAGCAGGCACGCTATGGAATTCCTTCGCTAATTGGTGCAGACGAGGATATGTAAACTTTTTGCTTTCCCAGTATTTCATTATATCCTCCTGAAGGCCAATTGGCTTAGGAGAGTATCCGTGAATTAACTAACTAACTAGCTCTCACAAGATGAGTGATGCTGCTCAAAGCATATCTTATCGCAAGCCAAGTTCTAACTAAAAGAAATGAATACAGTCCTCAGAACTCGACTGTGAGATACCCTGTACATACAAAGTTTGTTGTCCCGGAGATAGAAGGGTTCATCCAGTAGGTCAGACAGACATATACACTCAGTTATATGGGGTTTGCCACGGCGTATTTTTATTTTTTTTAAACCTAATATACCCTTTGTGCTCTTTTATATTTTCTAAATGCTGAGCAATTCTAACGGGAATTACCTGTTACTTGTAAAGAAACAGAGAATAAGGTATAAAAAAATACAGTTGTTGTTTCAAAAATTGATGAACAGTGCGCTTGCTAAACTGTATTGCAAACATCGCTTAATGTGAAACATTTTTGTTACATTGACGACCTTAAGAAATGAACCCTTGGCTTAAAATTGGTCATGCATTCCAGAGTTCACTGTGTATTTAGGTTATTGGTAAGAATATATTCACAGTGAATATCACATAGAGCAAGTTCATACTCAATCATTCAAAAGGAGGTGTGTGAGGGGGGGAGGGGGGTTGAGCAACGTCGTTCCGTCTCTCCTTGGCTGTGCCTTTATATATACATGTCACTTTTGAAAATACACCTTTCGGTTTAAAAGATATAAACATTCAATTTTTATTTTCAATTTATAAAATAAAAATTGAAGAATAACTTTTATTTTCAATTTATAAAATAAAAATTTAAGAATAACTTTTATTTTAAATTTATAAAACAAAAATTGAAAAATAACTTTTATTTTAAATTTTTATAATAAAAATTGAAGAATAACTTTTATTTTCAATTTATAAAATAAAAATTGAAAAATAACTTTTATTTTCAATTTTTATAATAAAAATTGAAAAATAATTTTTATTTTCAATTTTTATAATAAAAATTGGATAATAATTTTTATTTTCAATTGTTAAAATTAAAATTGAAAAATAATTTTTATATTCAATTTTTATTATAAAAATAACTTTTAATCTTTAATTTTTAAATAATAATTGAAAATAAAAGTTTATCGAGCTTCTCATAACTCTTATTTGCGGTCCCTGAAATAAAGTCTAAAATGTTATAGCTTTCTTAGCTTTATTACAAAAATAATGTACTTCATCTACTGCCATTTGCACCTTAACTAGCTACACTTCACAAGGAACGAAAGAGAATCTAAAAATTCAGCGCCCGAGATCACAAATTCATTTTGGTGCCTGTTTTTTTTAAATTATAACTAAAATTGACCATACTCCATGCAGGTCAACTTAAAATTAACATTAGCTTAGATCAGATAGTATGCTACTTAACACCACGATCCTCGAGGTAGGTCAGCCAAATTTCTTGCTGGTGCAGCCAGAAATCAAATGTCTGCTCCAGCTTCTGATACTCTCGCTCCTTCAACTCGAGATCCTTCAGACAATCATCGCGCTGCTCGGCCAGCAAATCGTTTTCCTTGCGCAATGCCTCGATCTGGGCGAGCGTTATCTGGCCCGTTCTGGGCATGATGCTGCGGCGACGAGCGCGGCGTGAGGCGCCAGATCCAATATCAAACGAATTGTACAATGGGTCGAAAATGCGATTTACGGGCGCCAACGGGGAACGCTTCTCCGGCGTGGCTGCATCGAACTCGTCGTAGTCCTTGGCCTCAGTCTTGATGATCGGCATTTCGGATTTAATTGTCGGCATTGTTGGCTGCACATCCAAAAAGGGACAACCGTCCGGATTCTGATTGAACTTCATGGTGCGGCAATCGTGGCGACTGAAACGTGGCAGGCTGTGCAACTCGTTGCGTACATTGCATTCGATTTGTTCAATCCACTGTTGCTCTGTTTTCACTGTCGACGGCGACGTTGTGGACTGGAACAGGCTGTCAACGAGGGGATAGAGTCGCCAGGGGGACTTATACTGCGGGTCGCTTTCGGCACGACCGTGCTCCGCCCTGTGAAATTAATTATTGCATTGCATTAACAAAATCTTCAAACAATGTTGAGTACTTACAAATACTTGTTACGATAGTTACTGATGCGACGGCGCACCTCTTGCTTGTTCAGTCTAATCCCATGCTGTTGCATGCCAGAGGCGATGTCCCGAAATATTTGCAAGTTCTCAGTGTACGATGTTATTTGGCCGAGATTCTCGCGCCACAGCTTCACAATGGTGGCTTCTTCGTACGAACTGTAGTAGCGCAGCCGCATATGTTTGGAACCGCGCTTGTGAACCTGTTTATCATTTTCCGGATCACTCATATTTCAGTGCGTTGAAATTTCGAATTGTTAAGTTTCATCAGAAAACAAACCACAACAAAAACTGCAAGCGCAATAGAGATGGAACTTGCAAGAAACATCGGAACTCCCGCTGTTTGGTAGGCCACTATGGAATGTTTTTATGTACAACAAAGAACAAACAATCCTGATAATAGAACCCTCTAAAATATTTTAATGAAAGAATTTCAAAATATCATTAGAAATATCTTTCATGCAATCTCTTTTACAGACGAGATTTATAGATTTTAAGCCGTGTCCAAAAATTTATGTGTTCATCAAAGAAACATCGGGACGACAAACAACACTCCTCTAAGAAATGCAACCGTGTGGCAACCTTGGCCAAGTTCGTCAAAATATGTGGCAGCCATCAGACTAGAGCTGGGACTTCAAGATTTTTTTTAGAATCGATTCAATTAGATTTTTGAAGAAGGAAAAATCGATTTAAAATCGAGTTTTTTAATGAAAAAAGAAATTTTAGCTTAATTTTTCTATGACTTCATTTGCTTTGTTTTTTTTTTTCGTATTTATATTATTTATCACAAGTTTTTTATGTTATTTAACTGTTCATCAATAATAACAAAAAAAAAAGGAAAATAATAACCAAATTAAAATAAATTAAAATTTCAATGATTTAAATTAACCTCGTTTAATTCATATTGCGAGTATATGTTCAACTAAATCTAGTTAGGATAATATAAAAATTAAAAATAAAAAACAAAGGAGATAAAAAAGCTCGCCTTATTCATATTGATTCAGTAAAAAAAAACGATATTTAGAAAAACAAAATAGATTTTTGCTCCGCCTAAGAAAAAATCTATTTAAATCAGTGATGGGCACGTTTATCGAATCGTTATCGGTTGCTCACACAGACATGAGCCGACACTTTCCGAACAGTGATGTCATTTTTTCTGAGGATAAAAAGCTGGATCAACGAAAAAAAAAAGCTAGAAAAAGCGGAATCCCAGGGAAAAAAGTCAAGAAAAAAGCTGCTTTTTATAAAATAATTTGTTGTTTGTTTTTCATTAATAAAGACTTATTTTCATATATAACAAAAACAGAAATTCACTTAAAATATACAAATGTTAACATTAATCGAAAATTAGAGTTTGCATAATATATTTTCAATATTTTGTTCATCATCGTCTGGACAAAAGTCTCGCTGTACTATTTTGGTTAGGCAGCTGGGGGGTAATTGGTAATTAAAACAGCACTTATTCTGTCGACGCATTGTGCATTTTGTGCGGTGGAGTTTGATTCTCGCGCAGTGTTGCTGTCATCACAATTTTTTTTGACAAAGATCACTTAAATGATTGACAGGGGCGATTGCACTATGCTGAGCAAGAAAAAGGCAAAGCGCCGCCTCCTGCTCAATTGTTTTAGTGGGCAATTGAACCAAATTTATTTTATTTTTTTGCACAAAGCCCTCCATGAGCTGGTGTGCTTTTTTGTAGCACTATGTGCAAGAAAATCACTTAATTTTGCAGTTATGCTGCATTTACAGTAGCTGCAAAACACCCGTGTTAAATCTGTGAGATCCTTCCTCGCCCACTCCTTAAACTCCTTGCTCTGCAGCCGGACATCTCGAACTTTTGCTTGTACACTCTTTTGGCATTGTCAATTAATTTTGTTCTGTTTCGCAAACGGATTTCACAATGTTGGCGATGGAAGACGCGCCAAAAGGAAAACTATTCAATAAAACTTAACTTAACTTAAACTTAACATTTCAACAGTCAAACTCAATTAAAACCGTTCTCAAAATTGATTAAAAGCACAAATTAAAAAAAGCTGTTTAAATTTGCTAAAAAATCTGGAATTCCCGCTGAAAGCTGTTTTCAAGTTTTTCCCGCAAACATACTTCAAAAAAATCCAAATCTGAATGCTCGATTTGAATCAGTGCACAGCTTGCCTTCAGCGAGAGCACATCTGGGTAGCTTGATTTCTCAAGTTGTCTTTGCACTGCACTGAAAGAAAAAGTTAAACTTCTGCGACAATATAATATGGCAGATTGCGGTCGGTATTTTCGTACGCCAAATGACACCAAAAATTATGCCTCTTGACTTAAAACTCTATATAGAACGCAACTACGTTGTCACAAACCAATAATTGTGGCTTGCAATAAAAATTCTATGAAAAACATTTTTTGAATATTAAATAGAGTTGCTCAGCCATTTCTTTCTGTATATAAAATGAGCCAAGCGCGCATAGCCTACCCGTTCGCAGTGCTGCCAGAATCTTCGAAGCAGTAGTTGCTAGATTTGGGGAAAAAAGTTGCTAAAAATAGCTAAAAATTATGTGAAAATTGCCAAAAAAAAAATACTAAATTATTAAATGTTTTGAACAAATATATATATATGTTTTTAAGACAAAAAAATATCTAAATTTAAATGGAACCTGACTTTATACCTTAAACAAAATTAAGAGTCATTATAGTGATATCTAACTCGTCAGCTTCACTTAAATCAGCCAGTGAGTCAAGTACCTATATGGTAGAGCATAATTATGGCCACCTTTTCCGTGTCTGTGTAGACCATACCTGTTATTTTTATTTCTATTACATATTTTTCAAATTTAAATTTTGGGTGAATCCAAAAATTTAGCTTATAAACTTTTAGCATTTTAACCCAATCACAAAACACAGCAAAAGAATGAGTAAAAACTTTCAAATTGTTCATATAATCAAGCCACTTAGTTAAATACCAGAGTCCCGATATCGTTATGAACCATTATTAATCGTAATTTATGCAATCATTTAAAAAAGCTATAAAAAGAGGCAATAAACGCTAAAGAAAAATAAAAAATTGATAGTTTTGTAATAAAGTTGCTAAAATTGCTAAAGGACAATTAAAAATTGCTAGATTTGTGGCTAATAGCATTTTAAAGAAAAAAGTTGCAAATTTTTTCAAAAGTTGCCAGATCTAGCAACTAAATTGCTAAACTGGCAGCACTGCCCGTTCGACGTCCTAGTTGCAACTGACTTCACTCTGTTCGCTGCGCTCGGGATTCATGTGTGTATTAGTGAATCGAACAGCTGATTCGCACGCGTGTAAGCAGTGCTGCCAACTTAGCTTTTTTCCCGTCAAATCTGGCTGTTTTTGAAGACCAATTGCGGGAAAAATTTGTGAATTGCGGGAAGCGGGAATTCTGGCTTTTACAGAAATCCATTTGGCTTTTTTCAGCTTTTTTTAATGCCAATCCGGTTGCCACCTGCAAGAAAAAAAATATTGTACCAAAAAAATACTATTTTTGATAGAGCTTTGGAAAAAATGTTTATTGATGCGCTAAGTTTTGGTAGAAATATACCAAATGTGCGCATAATGAGTGGCACATATTTTTTCTATGCCAAAAGAATATAAACAAAAGTGCCGTGATGCTTGGCTAAAGAGCGGAAAATTGAAGACACGGCTTCGCAGGGATGACACGGACGAGAAAAGGGTCTACTGCAAGACTACATTTACTGCAAAGCTAAGCGATTTGCATGCTCATGCAACCACTTCCAACAAAAATAAATAAAACAAATCGAGAAAAATTTGACGATCTGCTGGAAACCTTATAAATAAAACACATAAATTAATACGATAACAATGCGCTTTTTTTGCGCTTTTTTCGGAATATTTTCAGCTTTTTTTTCCTTCTCTCCAGTCAAAAACAGCTTTTTTTATTGGTAAAAAGTTGGCAGCACTGCGTGTAAGACTGTGCCCAACACTGATTTAAATCGATTTGAAATCGATTTTATTAAAATCGAGCACTATATCAGATCACACCGATAACTCAATTAAAGATTTAACTTGCTTTAAGAAATTTAGTTAAAAATTAAACTTAACTTTAAAGTTAACTTAATTTTAAAGCTTGGTACGGACGTGAAATAAATGTTTAGCGGCGGAAAATGCTCAATATTTCTATGTCTACGAACGGAAAGACAGTATTGCCAATGTAACATGAGTAAATAACAAGTTAAATGGCAACTATAATATAGTTACTATATGCGTCAACAATCGATAAATTTTGCACATAAACGATGCAAATAAACAATAGAGATGGAACTTGCTTGCTGAGCAGAGGTGTGCGATGTTAAATAGAACTGACAACTTGTCACTGGCAAGGTCTGTATAATTATCGGTGGTTAATCCATATAAATCTTTATTACTGGTTTCTTTTTACATTAGGTATTTAATAAAGTATATTAACTTTTTAATAAACCATTTTGTTTTTTTAAATTATTTCTTTACCAATTCTAAAGGCATTCAAAATTTTTTCTAATCGATACCGCTAGATCGATATGCTGATCTCGCATCAAGGACAATTGACAGAGTGTTGCTTATGCAAATATACTAAATTCTAAATTCATTTATTTTTTTTTTTTTGGTATTTTAGTGCTTGCAAGTGCACGGCCTCACTTTTCTATGTACCAGCTTTGTTATTGATGGTAAATCAAAGCAGTCTTAAAACTATTGATATTAAATGTAAAACTGATTTCTTTTAAATATGGAGCAATGACAATGCTCGAAAATGGATAATAATATAGTTAAGGCGATGGATCTACCCTTCCACATGTTGCAATGCCTTGATAACTTGATAAGTCAACTTTGGTCACACCTAAATGTAAATCAAATTTCACTTATCGATAATAGATACACATCGATAATAGAAGGCATCCCTAGTTGTTGATTTTTATGCGAAAAAGTGAAGCTTCTAAAATTGCTAAGAGAGTATTTAAATGAAGCCCACATTGTTTAGAAGCGCGCAATTGATGCGGCGCTGACATTTGCGATATTCTGCTTAGATTCGCCACGTCCGCATGGACTACGAAAACTTATCAGCAAATCTTGCCGGAGGAGGGAGCACTGCGGCCGCCGGCGCAGTCAATGTGATTGCGAGCACGAATACGAATGCGAGTGCGAATACGATTTCGAGCGCAGAGCCTGAAGCAGAAGCAGCCAATATGTGCGGCAGCCAGGAGGTGCTGGAGGTGAAGTCCAAGGAGAAGTCGCGTCGCTATTGGACGCCCAGCGAGGAGGAGCGCCTCTATGAGATCTGGGGCCGGGACAACTGGCATCTGACGCGCAACGGCAAGAACACGATATTCTTTGGCCAGTGGTCGGAGGAGCTGCGCGAACGCTTTTCGGTGGATGTGAAACCCGAGGAGATACAAATGAAGGTCAACCAGACAAGGGCTAAATTTCGGTAAGTAATATTGGCATTAATCAAAAAAATTAACTAAAAGTCTTACTCTTTATTTCCCAGTTCAGTAAAAAAACAATTACAAAGTGATCCATCCAGTTATCCATTGCGCTGGAAGAAATATGACATTGTGAATCGCATACTTAAGAATATACACAGGCCCAAAGATGCAGAGCCTGTGCCGCCCGATGTTATGCTCAACAATCGGGATGTGTCGCCACCCCGTGAGGAAGAGCAGCAGCAGGCCCAGCAACTGCAGCAACAGCAGGAGCAGCAGCAGCAGCAACAACAGCAGCAGCAACAACAGCAACAGCAGCAACAACAGCAGCAGCAGCAACAGTCAGTCCTTAATTTGGCTGCAGATGCAACGGGTAGCAACTTTTACAATAACAACAGCAGCAATAGCAACAACAGCAGCAGCCAGCATAATAATAATAACAACAACAACAATACAATGAGCTTCAATACGGAACTGTTTACCGATCAGTACGATGATATCAAGCGAGAATACGATGATGAGGATTATCGATCGATGCCATTTCAAGAGCAACTCCAACAGTATTCGCCCGCGGAGCCAGCACAACTGTTGGAGCTGCAAACTCCACTACAACAACAGCAACAGCAGCAGCATCAACAACAACAGCAGCAGCAACAATTTCAGCCCGAGTACGAGGCTGGCGTGGTCAACTATGCTGGCGGTGCTTCGGCTCAGCCGCAACAGCACTACAGCAACAGCAGCAGCAATAATGTTGCCTCCTCGTCATCCATTAACCAGCAGGCGATCACAGCTGTGGCTTACATAAATAGCAGCAACAACACCATCAGCGTGGCGACTAACAACAGCAACAGCAATGGCGGCCCAATGGCGATGCAAATGCAACCACCAGCTGTTGCAGCTGGTGCCAGTGGCAATACTGTTGCGACAGCACCAACACCAACACCACGAAAACGCGGCCGACCCTATGGCTCAAGCAATCCACCCGCTGCCGATTCCCTCGAGTCGCTATACCTGGAGGAAGTGCGTCGCAAGAATCAACTGCTGTCAGAGCAAGTGAAAATCTCGCGGCAACGTTTGGAATTGGAAGAGCGCAAGGTCGACCTAATGAATATATTTATACCCAAATGCTTGGAGCAACAGGCTCACATCATAGAGCAAATTATGAAATTGCCAAGTGTGCAACCGCAGCAGCAACAACAGCCGGCGTCGCAGCAACAGCAACCGCCGGAGTCGCAGCAACCACCGCCACAACAGTAACCTTCTTAATTCATGTATACCGGTAACCAGAGACCGATAACTTTCTATATTAACTACTTAAACTAGTTGACTAAGCTAAAAAACAATTAAATTAGAAATCAGTTTAATTTCTATACCTATGCAATATTTGACGAGATGATTCTGATCGATGTTCTCATTTTGCAAATTATGATCGACGTATATACATATGTTTTAACCAGTACTATATTAGAACAAACTCTATACCACTAAGCATAACTCTAATAAAGATTGTAAAGAAACTAATTCTGCCAATATTCATTGTAAATTGTTTGAATTGTTAACGATTTCTAACCTTTGATATTGATGCCATGACAAAAATAATTTACGTTTTTAAATAATTTAATATATTTAGCTGTGGTACGATTTCTGACTTGGCCATGCCAAATGGGAGTTGCATGCTTTATTAATTGCAATAACGCTCCCGTTTCAGATCAATAAAGTACATAGCCCTTGAAAAATCAAAGAAGAATATCTACGGGGATGATGCATTTCATGGCACGTGAATAATTATAGTTGTATTTGAGCAATCAAATAACGGCCAATAAAATGAAACGTTACCAAGCTTTTATCGAAAATGCAATCGATAACACTTGCAGCACAGCAACACTGTCGCCCACACTTTCGGTACAATTCGTTACACTACGCGACTTGTTTGCTATCTCTTTAATACCCTATACGTGACGCAAAAAAGAGGGAGTAACTTAAATTGTTTTTCATAAAAAAAGAACACTTCAATGTGCTAATAAATCTGTTTGTTAGTTTATAAAGAAAGCTTAATTTTATAAATTAACACATAGATAGTGGAACACTCGCTAGTTAAAAACGCTAGTTAAAACTAAGCCAAAACCCAATAAATTAAATATTATTTAAAAAATAATCATGCATACTTGTCAAGATGGCAAATACAAATAGAATGCTACATCTAAATCAATTTAAAATGAACTACTTTCTCAAGTTTTTTTCACTATAGTTGGGTCAATCTTTTTCGTTTTAAAAAAATAATTATAAATTTGGAACTTTTGTTTTTTTTTATTTTATATTGTTTTGTTGGCTGTTTTTAATTTGACAATAAATAAATAAATATTTTATTTTCTTTTATGTTGTTGCTATTATGGCAAATACAAATAGAATGCTACATCTAAATCAATTTAAAATGAACTACTTTCTCAAGTTTTTTTCACTATAGTTGGGTCAATCTTTTTCGTTTTAAAAAAATAATTATAAATTTGGAACTTTTGTTTTTTTTTTTATTTTATATTGTTTTGTTGGCTGTTTTTAATTTGACAATAAATAAATAAATATTTTATTTTCTTTTATGTTGTTGCTATTATTTTTTTTAAATATTTTATTTTTTATTTCATATTCTGATTATTTTACATAATATTTCATGACTACTACTACAGGGTATTTTCAAGCAGACCCTTCGATGCAGTTGCTATTTCGGAATTGTAGCGAGTTCGCGGGCATAGCGGTTTTAATTGCTGATTATAACTGATTTTAAATTCAGTTGATGTTTTGTTGTGGCGTTGAGCGCAACAATTCTTTCTATTCCGGCTCTGTCGGAGATTCATCTCAATTCGGTTTTAGTTTCGATTCGTTTCGTTTCGTTTGCATTTGACAAATTTGAATTGTTGTTGTTATTGTAATTGTTGTGAAGTGAAACGATGCATAAAGAATTGCATTCAAGTACGGCGCTGCTGCTGCTGCTGGTCGGTGGCCTTTGCCTTTCAAGCGCCGCGATCGTCAAGCTGCCGTCGAATGTCGGACGTGTGACAGATGGCAAGACACCCTGGGACTTAACGGAGGCCATTTATGGCACCGCGGGACTTCGGGGCTTTAACGGCACCTGGATAACAGGTTAGTGTAACTTCGTGGCATTCAATCTGTTATCAAGCCGTGAATTCCCCTTCACTGTGATTTCCCCAACGTGCCAAAAAAAAAGTCCCAGTTGGAGACTTTCTTATCAATATGTTGACAATGCGTGCTGCGATCGTAGACTAAATGGGCAATTTGCGAGGTCATTTCCCTTAAACTTCGTTCGTTATTGGGATATTTACATATCTATGATATTTACATATTTATTGAACATTGTTTTTATAAAGATTAATTACTTGGCATTTTTTTGTATTATATATTTATTCATTTTTCCTAGTGCTACAAGTAGGGATACTTTGAAATTAGTGCACTAGTCACACTTGACAATCTTATAAATACACATTTACCCAAAACTATAATTAATAGTTTAACATTATTTTATCAAGTTAACATCAAGTTGAAACACTAAAATTTAATCCTTATAAATATATATTAAAATTTTCATCATTTTTATTATTAATGTAAATATAATTATTATGTACTTCATAATTTTACTTTTTGCACATTTTCTATAATTTTTATTTTTTGCCCCAATCACGAGTTATACTATATCTTAAGGCCCTAAATAATAATAATCCAATAGATGTCGATTTCCCACATTTAATCTTATCTTTAATAGCAGAATTATAGCACCTATTTGTATTTGTTGTCGCTTATCGCTGCTCAGGCAATCAAATTTGGGCTTATTGTAGTAACTATAATTATATACAACAGATATATGTAGTTGCAATCTGAAAGTGTGTACAACATAAATTCGAATTCAAATATACGCATCATCATTTAAGATCTATAAATTGTGCTTGGTAATTTGGTACTCTTAACGTGTCGTTCCTCTATTATCATAATAAGTACCATAACCTGGTTTAAAGTACCACGTTTTATACTATAAATAGCAAAGTAAGACATGAAATGGTAAAGATTTTAACTGGTAAAGACTTTAACTGGTTTCACCAGATGTTTTTTTCACCTCGCACAGTGACGACTACGCAGATGTGCTTAGATAACAATTTAATTCAAATATAAATTTCTGATAATTCGATCAGATACTGGACATTAATTAGAATAATTTTGGTATCACAATAATTTAATGGTAAAATGATTAGTTGATTTCTTTTCATGACTGTATATTCCTAACTTTTTTTTTTTAACCGGTCAGATTTGATTTCTATCGAAAAGTGGTTATAGATCGGGTAAAAATTAAAGGCCAAATTAAGTTATAGTTATCAACTTAACAGATTCTGAAAGCCTTAACCAAATTTTTCATTAAGTTTCAATATTTATCCAAAAGTTGTTTATTGTTAAATTTTTGACAAATGTTTTTTAACCACATCGTAAAAAGACTCATAGCAGGTATCACGATCAAACTTGGCCCATAAAATAAATTTTAACAAAATCAAACTTAAAATATTAATCTTTATTTGAAACATTTTTTTTAAACCACTGTAAAAACCTCACTTAACAGGTGTGCTTGGTAAATTTGAAGTTGTAGAGGACGTGTTCGTATTCCTCATGCGCTTGGTGATTTATTTATGAATTTGAAATGCCCATGCAATGCATTTCAAGAAAAAGGTCAAACCGACATAAATTGATTTTCCAAATTCGGGCAATCTAATTAAATTCTTCTTATCAATATGTTATTTTTTTCTGAGAAATAAAGCATTATAGCGATTATTTAAAAAAATCTTTCTCGCAGCAACTAACAGCTTAAAAAATTAAATACAATTTAATTTATATGTTTGATAACGTATACAAACTTATTAATTATCACAAAGAACTCGGGCCACATGAAAATTAATTTAATGACCACTTTCACGGAAAATTACTTTAGTCTTTAATTATTTAGAGTTAATTGCTTGCCCATGATTATTGATTTTAATTTTAAATTATGAATTATAGATTATATTGTTGCCTTAGCTGCTTTAGTTCAATATTAAAAATAATAATAATAATATTAAACAATAAATATTTATTTATTTAAGGCAAACATTGCGGACTCTAGTTAATTAACAAATACAATGTCCAATAGATATTTGAGTAATATAAGAATTTTAAAATAAAAGAAGCCGAACTGAATTTAAGAGTTTAGTCTAATAGTAAATAAATAAATATAAAATATTGGAACAATATTTTTACTTTATGTTATTATTATTCTTTAAAAAATTAATTATTGTTAATAAACAAAGATAAATACTACTAATTTATGTATTATGGCATTATTATTTTCTAATAAAAATACTTGTAAACTTATAGTGAAAATGTAATATTTAAAAAAAAAACGAGTTCATTAGTTTGGTCATCACTGTATGTTTCAAGTATTTTTAAGCCAATCAAATCTCTTCACTATTCAAATATTTATAAATATAACTAATTCTGAAAGCTTTAAAAAATTTTGCAGGATATTCGTTTTTTTTTTTAACTGCTAAACTGTATTCAATATTTTTTTTATAGTTACACTCTTGCAAAATGTTTCCTTAATGTATGGTTAGAGGATTTGTTCAACCATAGCAGGTATCACGATCAAACTTCTCTCATTAAATAAATTTTATCAATATCGATAGAAGGGGTAATTCAGCTGACATTAGAAAAGTGTCCTAGGATTTTGCTTTTGTTTTTTATTTCTAACAATTTTGGCTAGGAAGTTTTTTTGTTTAAAAATAAAAAACAGATGTGCTTGGTGAATTTTAAGGTGCCGAGCACTTGTTCGTATTTCTCATACGCGTGATGATTACTTATTCAATTTTAAATGCCAATTTGGGTTTTTTTTGGTAGTTTTAGGGTGACTACTTATACAAGAGTACCATTATAAAATAAAACAGAAAAATAATCGAAAACTGTAATTGAAATTTGGCAAGCACCGTAAGCCAAACAATTGTTGACCAATCAAAAGGGGAAACAATAGATTCTCTAACAAGTGTTTGTAATTCCATTTATGTATTTATATAAATGCTGAACACAGTTCTTTGTAGAGAAGAAAAACCCTTCTTTTGGAACAAATGACTAATACAATTAATTAATTACTTCATGGCAAACAGATGAGGAATTCTATTACACTGCCAGTGACAAGTCCATTCACAAATTCAATGCGGCAACCAAAACGGATACCATTTTTGTGGACTCTACATTTCTGGTATGATTGATTAAATTTCAGTTTTTGTAAGATAAACATATTGAGTATAAGATTCGATTAATTTACAGAACGCCTACAATGGTCCCTCGTTTATGCTCTCTGCGGATAATACGAAAATTCTTGTGCGTCACAACTTGACTGAGAAGTTCCGTCATTCGTATGTGGCCCAGTACGATGTCTATGATATTGCAACGAGTACGGCCATCAAGATTCATAAGGGCGAGAAGTTGCAGTATTGTGGCTGGTCGCCACTTAAGGATCGATTGGCTTATGTGTATCAGAATAATGTACACATACATTTCAACGAGAATCTGGAGATTGCCATCACGGAGGATGGCAAGGATGGCGTTGTGTACAATGGTGTGCCCGACTGGGTCTATGAGGAGGAGGTGCTGAGCAGTGGCAGCGCCCTCTGGTGGTCGCCAGATGGCAGCAAATTGGCTGTGGGTTTCTTCGATGATACCAAAGTGGAGACCTTTAAGTATTTCCTTTATGGCGACGACGCTACCTCGTACTCTCAGTATCCGCATGAAGAGTATTTAAAGTATCCCAAATCAGGCACACCAAATCCCATTGTATATCTGCGTGTCTACGATCTGAGCAATACTGATCCCGTCATGATGCGCATTGATGCTCCCGTTGATATTGTGAGCAATGATCACATCCTACAGAATGTGGTCTGGTCGAACAACACACATCTGCTCATCACCTGGATGAACCGACGTCAGAATCTGGCCTCACTGCAGAGCTGCAGTCATGGCGGCATCTGTGCCGAGGTTACCCGCATCGAGGAACCCAATGGCTGGGTACCTTTGAGCACTCCCAAGTGCTTTAACAATGGCCTCAATTGCATCTTTGTGTACTTCATCGATAACTGGAGTCAAGTGTGGAACCTCAATCTTCAAACGGGTGTCAACACCTGGAAATCGCGTGGCAAGTTCACAGTTCTCAATGTCTACGGCTACGATGAGGTCAATGATAAGCTGTAAGTACATCCATCTCAAACATAATAGGCTTTTTTTATCATGTTCCCAATTTATTTATCAAGTACAAAGTCTCCTTTGCGCGTAAGTCAAAAGCAAAATGTGGTCGATATTTGAATTCAAAATATTTTTTTTTTTTTTAAGACTTATTGTAAACACTTAATAAAGACCTGTTAGTTTTCAGTTGATAATTAACAAGAATATGTGTAGTATTTAGGATCGGCGATGTTTCCATTTGTTACACTTCAGTTCGCAATGTCAAGAAATTTTTAAGAATTTGTCTAAGATTTTTGCCTAATATTCTAATAATATATGAATTATAATAATATATGTATAAAAAACTTTGTGAGTTCCCAGAATCGATAAAAATCTCTAGACCTTTTCTAACGTTTTTCTCAGAAAGTGGAATAGGGAATCTTTTTGTGGAAGTTTCCCAAAATTGGAAAATCCCTTGTACTTATTTTAAACATTCATTCACTTAGAAAAAAATCGATATTTTAGTACGTAAACAGTAGTGATTCAATTACAATCGGTTTCAAAAGTTGACTGAGTTCGAAATCTTAATTAAAATTTGCTTTATGCAAACTCGGAAATCTAAATAAATAAGACTTCAACTTTTAGCAAAATGAACTTGTTTTTAGTTAAAAACGTTATCATAGCTAAGGCATAGTTAAAGTGCATAGGAACAAAACATTTAATTCAAGACGTAATTCAAGATTACAAGTATACAAAAGTCTTAAAAATTGAAGAACCAATCGGTTAAAATTCAAGTACTTAATTTGATGATGATTTTGGTTTCTGTTTTTTTTTGGTTGCTTTACTTATTAATTTTAAAATGTAATTTGTTTGTTTCGTTTTTACCTATTCTATGAAAAACAAGAGTCGCTGAAAATAACCCTCGTCTTTCTTCTCTCAGTTACTACCAGGCCACTCAACTGGGTGATCCCTCTCTCTATAATGTGTACAGCAACGATGTGTGTCTCAGCTGTGAGCTGTATGATGAGGATAACGAGGAATGCCTATCCGCCAGCGCCACATTCAGCAAATCCTTCTCCTTCTACACCATTTCATGCAATGGACCCAATCCGATCTACACGCAACTCTATGAGTCCGCCACATCGAAGAAGGTGATCGATTGGGAGATGAATACCGCTTATAGGGCTAACCTAAAGTCAAAGCTGCGTCCCAGCTATCGATTCATCAACGTTCAACTGGCCGATGGCAGCACGGGCAAGGCCAAATTGGCACTGCCTCCTAATTTTGATGAATCCAAGAAGTATCCAATGATTGTTGTAGTCTATGGTGGACCCAATTCAGTGCGCATCACGAAATCATTCAACGTGGGCTATGAGGCTTTTGTCACAACGAAGAGGGATGTCATCTATGCCTATATCGATGGTCGCGGCACGGGTAATAAGGGCAAGGATCTGTTGTTCTCTGTGAACAACGATTTGGGCGATCACGAGGTTGAAGATCAGCTGCATGTCACCAAATGGATGCAAGATTATTTGGGTTTCATTGATCGCAACCGAACTGGCATTTGGGGCTGGAGTTATGGTGGTTACATGACAGCCAAAACCATCGAAAAGGACGATGAACACATCTTCCAGTGCGGAGTCTCCGTGGCACCAGTAACCTCCTGGTTGTACTACGGTAAGCTGCTAATTGCAAATTCCAAAGTATCCCAAAATGCATTCTCAATCAATTAAATTGAACATTTTTTAGATACCATCTACACGGAACGTTACATGGGTCTGCCCACGGATGATGACAATCTGAAGAAATATAAAGAGAGCAACGTTTTTGAAAATTTGGAAAATTTCAGAACCCATGAGTTTTTGCTAATTCATGGCTCTGGCGACGATAATGTGCACTATCAAAACTCCCTGCTCTTTGCCAAGAAACTCCAAAGAGCTGACATCCTTTTTGAAGAGCAGGTGAGTTAACAACAACTACAAATATTTAAAAGAAAACTTTTTTCTAATCAATTTCTATTACTATTTTTAAGACCTACACTGATGAGAATCACAGCATTGGCAATGCTCAACCACATTTGTATAACACCATCGACAATTTCTGGATCAGGTGCCTTAACTTGAATGTGACTGAAAACTAATAAAACATTTATTGCCTCTCTAGTCCAATTACAATTTGTATATGTGTTTACTTGTAATGTTTTTAGTGAAATAAAATGTTAAAATCAAAAAATTGTTTCCAAACATGATCTAATAAATTCCATTGGATTAAAGTTGGGACATGGCATGATACCGCTCCCTGTTGAAGCTAAAACTACAGTGGAGCTCTGTTAAGTTGTCTCAAATAAGTTGTCGAGTTAGGGGCAGAAGTTGTGCTTATTTCTTCTAGAACAGGACAACTGCCTCCACTGCTGCTTTCCACGTTGCAAGCCACGATCCAGTCGTACACCAGATGCACTTGGAGATCAAAGATCAGTCAGGAAATAATACAAGTCGACAAGTTTAAGTCGAACAATTGTCTCATCAATATTTCCTTTTATCGTAAAAATTGTTCTTTTCATTCGAATATATAAAAGTTTTTCTCCCCTGGCGATCTCCAAGATTGTTTTTTCAAAGTCATGGGAGAGCTGTGAATCGGGCTGGTCATTGTTTGAGCCTGTATCATAAATAATTGTAAATGAAATAGGTACCTTAACATATTCTGTGCATATAATCTTAATTTTAAAAATTTTTTTGTTTCAAAATTTTCTCACCAAATTTTGAACACATTGAAAAAATGTGTTAATATTTTTAAGAACAATACCTTTAGGTTATACCCGTTACTTAAAAAATAATTAAAAGGGTATATGGGCTAGTTCGAAATTTTTAAACCAAGGGCTAAAAATTAAAGCTAAAACTACAAGCTTTTCAATAATAGTTGTTTTTTGTTATAATAGAATACGTTTTTTTTTATCATGGCCATTCCTCTTTTTGCCTCTTAATTTAAATAACTCTTTAAAAAAAAGGGTATTTCAATGGCCAACAAAAGTGGGCCAAGCGGTCGTCTGAGTGTTTGGCGCTTAGATCATCTTAAACTTTGTTTTTGAAAAGATATTTTAAATGTATTAATTATTTTTAAAAAAAGTGTTTTTGTAAAAGTGTAACGTCCGTAACCTAACGTCCGCAGCAGACAAAAACTAAGATTTTGAATTAACGAGACTACATATCTTAATTTTTGATGCTGGATTGATATGGTCATATATTCCACATAATTTTTTGTATTTCAATATTTTTTATTTCTATGCAAAATTCGCTAATATTTGTAACAGAAGCAACGGATCTTTCAAAAACAGCAAGGCTTTTATCTTAAAAGAGGTCCAGAAAATTTCATTAAAATTCCCCAATCTGAACGCGAGCTGTATTAGCATGAACATTTGGGTAAAAATGTAACGTCCGCAACTCAGTTTTAGCCCATATTCAGGCCTGTTTCGATTTTCACTTTTTAGCATTTAGTGACATGCATTTGTATTTACCATGAATTTAGGCTAAGTGTTTGAAAATTATCGTTTTTCGCTTATCTTATCTTATCAACTCAAATTGATATCCATCCACAGAATATAGCCGAAGTGGTATTAGAGGAGGTTAAAGAAATTCAATTCCGACAAATCTTATCGACCGTTAAATTCGGAACAAGCATGATTGTATTTTGTGAAATGTAGGAAACAGAGAGAAGGAAGCATCTCCGACCCTATAAAGTATATTTGTTCTTGATCAGCAAGTCGATATTTGTTTTAATAGGTGAGTGAAACGGAGTGGAAAAATTAAAACCAAAAGTTTGACATCTGTTGTTAGTTCAGCTAGTCGAGAATAAAAAAAAACAAAACACATTAAATTTGATGAAAGCAATTAAAATTTATCGCAGAACAATATCTAAAACAATGGGTATAAAGAAAAAAATCTATGATTTCCACGACAAGTTACTGTAGTTGTAGATTTTTTACCACTTGTACCATTTCTGTCAGCCCTGAGCGATCTGAGAAATCTAGCCTCTGGTGCAGCTGTTGAAAATCCAATTAACAATGCAAGGACTAAAAAACAGATGTCGAAAGAGGGAGGAGGTAATATAAAAATTGAAGCTGTTGATTGGGAAGCGAATGTACCTAAAACCCTGTCGAAGGGGCTACGGATTATACCACAAACTATATAAACTAACTCAAACCATTAAAAAGACTACCCAAAAAAGCATTAACAAATTTTGGTAGATAATACATCCCATAATTTCGAGATGTATTAATGAAGGATACACTTTCAAAATCACCTTTCAGTTGCGGAGTCCACACATTGGGTAACTTGTAATAAAAATAGCGATTTGGAACAATTCTTTGACAGTTTTGTAACTTTACCAAGAAAAGAGGCTCTAAAAGACCTGGGCAATGAAACAAAATACAACTATGCGAGGGTTCAACGTTTTAGTTTATACAACTGGCACCTGTGCCTCACATTTTATTTCTCTCAATAAATTGGTTGTATGTATGTGAAGTGCATTCATCTGCTTCACACACTCACACACAAAATAGAGCGTTAATGCTTTGGTTGAGCTATAAAAGATGAGAAGAAGTGGACTCCAGCCACACTCAAAGTCAGCACCTCAGTTTGGATAGACGACGACGATCGACATCAGCAGCAGCATCAGTAACAGGTCAAGAAGTCAAGACATCAACAGTGGAAAAAGGGTGAAGGCATCAGTTCAAGTTCAACGACAGCAGTACGACCAACAACGGGATGGAACAGCAGGAATTTGACCCTCAAGCCGTGATAAAAGAATTTAATGATTGCACGAACAGGCTAATTATATCAAAAAGTAAGATGGAAGTTGACGTCCCCTATCCCATTCTCAGCGCACGGCGGAGATACACAAGGATTGGAGATCTCATTGCACTGGAAGTGGAGCAATTTTGTCTATACCTACCAAAGAGGTTTTCACAACTTTCAGATGAAAGCATCTCTAAATTAAAGGGAAAGAAGTATATGGTCATCAAAAGAAATAATAACAAGGTATACATATTTTTAAATGATCCCGATCAAATTTTGTAACTGCACTAATATTTAAAAAAAAAATGTTTTTCGTAACTACATTAGACTTTCACCAAAACATTTTTAGCTACTTTCAGATATCTTTTATGATAAATATAAAAAAGAATATATATTCCAAATTAAATTAAACCAACTAAAATTTATAATTGCATTAATATATTTTCAATAAAAATGATTTTTTGAATTACTCAATTATGTCTCATTTAACATGGTGGGATCTTTGAAATACAAATTTTTAACTGCATTCGCTGGGTTCCCTATGGAATTTAGCTCCGGCATGAGAAACAATCTATTGCTCCCTGGATATTGTTGTTGTTGAGTTGTTGGCCTTATTGATCTGCTGTTACCCTGCTGCTCTTGTTTTTGTCTCAAATGAATTTGGGAGAGCACTGAAAAATTCCAGAAAAGAAATTAAATTTACTTTGACTATGTGCCCAAGTGAAGTCAGGGATGCATCCGCTGATCTCGTGACCACCCAGAAAATGCAATGCGGACAGCTTTAAACTTGTTACAAAACACATTTTAATGGCCTGCAAATCCCAGTGGTGACAAGGTTGGTAGACGAGAAAGGAGGAAAAAGGACGATAAAATAAAAACTTAAAATTTTGCCATGACTGATAATAGACATATATAAGTTTTATTTTTTGCTCAATTAAAATAAATCATTATTTTCTAAGAAAATCAATAAAAATTAAAATAAATCATAATTTTATAATTTTTATATATATATCCCAAAAGTATGCAAAACAATTATTTATTTTTATTTTTAAGTGTGGCAATAAGGGTACATGTAACGTGAATGGTCATTATTGCACATCCAAAAATTACACTTATTACTTTCCAAAAAGATATTACGCCCATAAGGCATAAGGCATGCCGAATGTTTGATGATGCTCCATTAAGTTTTCAACTAATTGTTATATCTATAGTATATGATCTAGTGCACCGATTTAAACCAAAATTTGATCATAAAGTTAAAGACAATAAGATATTTCCAATGTGTGAGTTTGGTTGAAATATCTCCAAAAACAAAAAAAATTTATTTCAATAAATAAAAAAAAAAACATAAGTAACTTTATTAAAATAAACAAAATACAAAGCAAAACACAAATGATAGAATTGTCATTTTTTTTTAATGCCAAGATATGAGGAAATTCAGGTTTCGGCCCATTTTACAAAGTTCTTGATGTTATACGATATGGGGACTTCAGAATATAGCTATGATTCGGTTACTTTGAGTAACGCTTCTCAATGAGGTTTGAATGCCCTTACCGAGCAACGGAAGAAACAAAATATAAAATAAAAAAGAAAAACGTATGCAGAATTCGACCAATCATTCTGAAAGAAAAGAAATTTTCTCTTCATGACTTCTTTCATCAACAAGTAAAATAATTTCTTGGAATGGGACACAAAACTTGAAGACACAGGTTCAGATTCAAAATCTGGTCAAGATTCTGAGAAGACTGATAATCCTCAATTCCAATTATACAAAATTTTAAAGGTTCTTACATGCATTTTATGTAACGATAAGCCT